>JAOSBN010171420.1:0-20483 GCA_027563595.1 Erythroxylum suave | reverse complement strand
TGCAATATAGAAGAACTGAAATGGGGTATTTATAGATGCGAGAGGAGGCTCAACAATGCCGGAGCTTTGACCATTTTCATGCCTTTTTTTATTCTTTTTTTCAAAGAACTCGACCTTAGGACTTGTTTGGGCTTTTTTTTAATAAATATTTTGTCTTGTTCATGGATCGGCCAACTTGTCTTCTAAAGTCTCTGCCTCGGTAAACACATGTGGACGCCGCCTGGATCAGTCATCTAAAATATTTGACCAATGAAATTTTGCCACGTATGATTTGACTATTCACGCGGGGAAACTCGAGATTTTGACTAGAGATCAAGAGGGAATTTTTAAGAAATTTTCAAGTTATTTCTTCGTTTAGAACAATGCGACGATAACATTTCAGTAAAAATTTAACTAATATACGATAATTTGAAAAGTCTAATAGCACACAGAAGAAAGGGTTGATCCGTATCATCTTGACTTGATCCTGATTTCTCTATTATTTTCTTTTAAGAATATTGTGTTAGAGTCTTTTCCTACCGATATCGAATAAAACATGTTGACCAAAATGTTCTTCATATAAAATCTGCTTTATTTAGATCAAGAAAATCATACATTTTTATGAACCCATCTTACTCTTAACTAATTGATTACAAAAGTATAAATAGAAAGAAAAATTTGTATGTGATTCTTTGTATATATCTCAATTGGGTAATTATATAGAAATAAAATAAATATTAACTTAATTATACATTAATAATTGATATATTCATTATAATTTTAGGAATAATTATTACTAATATTTGTGAAAATGCCTATTCTCAATTTTTAAAAAATGTAAATAATTATGTCCTTTAGTGATATTATTTTTTAATAACGAGCCTAGTCATATCACATGAAGAAATCAAGATCTATGTACATTAGTGATTAATTAATTAATCATCAGGAGTGCACGTCACGCGGATAAATCATATTTAAATACATTAAATTAATAATAAATTAACACAATTTTCTTCTGGAGTTTATTACATTATTTTTTAAAGCAAAATAAGACTATACCGTGTAGTAAGGATGAGATCATTGTCCTTTGTACCCTAAACATACGTATCGCATGCAACTTGACTTTTATTATTCTTTTCAAACTTCGAATGTTTTATGGGTCAAAGATCGAATGTTGAATATTTATGTCTGAAGTCAAAGACCAGATTCTCAAACCTAACAAGACACTACATTTGGAATAAATAATAGCTATGTTTCCTTTTTTTCATACAAAATCTAAAATTTATAAATTCAAAACATCCCTTTTTTTGAAAAATAAAAAGAATTGTATTAATACTAGTAAAATCTATAAAAACAACATTACAATGAGTTACTTAATCTACCTAAAAATTCAAAATTCTCTGATCAATTGATTATAGCAAATCAACTTGGCTAAATGTCTCTTGTTTGTTGTTGACAATAAAAGCTGCATGAATAAGTAGACAATCCGACCATCATAATGAAGTAAATGAGTAGTAACTATCTTTCATTGAGCACCCAAAAAGACAGTCCTTTATCAATAGATGGAGTCTTCATTAGAGGCCGACTATAATCAACTTCCTATCCATTACTAATTCTCTCACCATGGGTTGTTTGAGGGGGTCATTTAACTCTATTGTGTTTCATATTAGAATGATCATTTAAGGGGAATATTCCCTTAATTTTGGTTTTCCTTCTAGTTGATCTTCTTTTGGGGTTAGAGGAACTCTCGTGAAACCTTATACTATCTCAACAATTACGTCATTCTCTAATTGTATCAGCAGCATGTTGCTTATTGGATCATTTTCTAGTAGACCATGTTCATCTTCAATTTCTTTCTTCCATTATTGTAAATATTGTTTAGTAGTAACATCTTCCTGGTTATTAGGTTCCTATAGCCGAGAGGTGTGTCTAGATGCTATACTAAGTTTTCGACCTTTAGTATCTGGAGTAGCTATAACTGGGTTATCCAGATTTTCATTAGCATTAACTTGTACACACAGCCTTATTATTATCCACCGGAGAAGATTCAACTCCCAATAGCTCATCTTGCCATCAAGTTTGAAAAAGTTTTCTTGTAGGGACTCATTTCTTGGTTAAATTATACGGTTTTAAGGAATATGCCACCTTAACTTTAGATTTCATAAGCTTCCCTATTTCACCCAGGTTGAGAATTGGTAGAAGATCAGGTAGCATAGCATTTCTTTTGAGCTCCACACATATTTTTGCATACCCAATTCTTTCTATTCTAGAACTTGTTATAAAATTCAATCTTTCAATTGTATAAACTTCTAGGGACAAATTATGAAAATGCACCCGCGCAGGAAAAAATTTCACACATTCCCTATCAAATCTTATCCCAAATTTCTATTTTTGAATAAACATGGGATGACCTCATACATGTCAAGGTCTCATTTCCAGTAATTCATTCAAGTTGCTATCAGCAACAAATTTAAACCAAATAGTGTCATCATCCATAAGTGAAGATTTTTCCAAACCTTTCTTACCCAATCGTGAAGTGGTTCAAGCATTAATGACTAGAAATGTGAGTCTCTTACTCCAGAAAAAGCCAACCAGGGCTGTAGACCAAGCCTTCTTTTTTGCTTGCAACAATTCAATCAATGGACTAACAACACCATCCTTCATAATGTCCAGGTGGTATTTCAAGTGTATCCTAGACTGCTGCAATTAAATTTTCTTTGTCCAAGCGCCATTAGTGGGTGAGGGTTTCTCTGAAGCTCTCGATGAACTTACCCCATTTCTAGAAGCACCAACTTCTTGGGTCAACGCAGGAAACTCGTCCATGGATAGGGGTGAAGGCACTTCATCCATTACCATGGAGCCCACATGGGCCTTAGCAAGGAGATTTGGGTCCTAACAATGAAGGAGACTATCCTTACCCTTTGAAAAATTTAAAGTTTAATTAAAAAATATGCTATTAAATGAAAATTAATTGATTCATTTTGATTTATAAAAATAAAAATGATTAATTTAAGAAACTGACTAATTAATTAATTAATTGGTCAATTTTTAACAATAAGGATTATTAACATAAATCAAACATGCAAATTAAAAACTAAACCAAAGAATCAATTGATTCGAGATTTTTATGATTGAACTGGCTGAATCTATTGAAAATTTTAATTATTGATAAATATTCACAATCTTCATATTATATTAATTAATAACTGAAAAGATAACAAATAAAATCAATAAAATTTAAATAAAAAATTCTATAATGTAAAAGTTTCACAAGTCCCATTAAATAATAATAAGATGTAGAAATTAAATTTTAAATACAAAATAAAATTTTTACTTCGTTCACATGAAATATTCAACCTATTCAATTCGTATCCACTTTGAAATCTGAAACAAAAAAGGGATCAAGAACTAAAGAAAGTCAAAATTTGAGATTTTAGTTTAGACCATAAGCTTGTGTTTACTAAAGTCTAAACCTTAAAGGGAATGCTAAACGTAGTGTCCACGTTTCAACTGAAAAAACGAAGATGTCACCTTAAAAAGTCTTGCTTTAGTTTAGACTATAAGCTTGTGTTTACTGAAGTCTAATTTACTAAAGTCTAAACCCTAAAGTGAATGCTAAACATAGTGTCCACATTTTAGAATTAAATCTTCTATCTCATTTACAGTATTTCTATCATATTCTATTAAATCTTATCCACTTTCTATTCAATTTGGATAAAAAGAAATGTCACGGTGAAAAGTCTCGCCCAATCCTTGCAAAACCTCCTCGACCCTCGTTAATTACTGTGAGGAGGACAACTTTAGAATAATTTACTAATCAAGGCAGTTGACTTTTGTGCCGTCAAATAATCGTATTCCATGCATGACGTTGAGTTGATTATAACTTAAGTCTTAACACAAATAATAGTAAAAGTAAAAAATATTTTTATTTTTTTACTGTAGTTTATTATATTTGTGTTATGTATAAAATATAAAATTAAATAAACCAAATTTAAAATATAAAAATTTTAATAATTATATACTTTTATTTCATAATTATTTTAGAGTTTTGATTTTTTAATATATTAAATAATAAAATTTATACGCGACACTAGATTGTCATTTTTTTGAACAACGGTGAAACACAGTCGCTAATATTTAGATATACACTAAATAATCTTTTGGATTGACGCAATAGCCTGCAAATTATATCAATCAGATACTCTGAATTAGACAAACTCTATACGACGGGCTCGATCTAGAGAGTGTAAGTTGGGAAATTCAAACATTAAGATCTTTTGGCTCCATGACTTCTCACTCCACCAGCTCAGGGGTTGACACTAGCTAGCTTGTCACATTATCCATATTAACGAAAAATTTAATGTCGGACTATTTTTATTAAAAATTAAACGTTAAAACATTTACTACAATTTTTAAAATAAATTGAGTAAAATAATATTTTTTAATTAATTCAAATAAATATATAATCTTTTTGCTTGTTATCACCGTTAGTTTGCTTGTCGGCTAAGTGTTATCTGAAATGGGAAAAGGATAAATAGTAAAAGTTAAGACTACATAATGTCTATGCTTAATATGAACTAATCCGCACTTTTCGCTAGAAACGCATCAAATGTTGATTTTGGATGCTCCATCTATCTTCCAAGAGGAAAATATACAAATTATTATATGATCTAATCTTATCTCCTAATATAATAGTTAAGTTTTTACAACTATTGATATATTTGTAATAATAAATTAATAGTATATGAAGAACCTTTTTATACTTGCCCGTAAAACGTTAGGAACGAACTGGTGATCCGACAAGAGGGAACAGATCTCCTGTTCTGGTTATAGTGTTCCTTGTTAGAGTATTACAAATTAACTAAACATAAAAGTATTCAAGGATTTATAACTAGTAAGGATCAAACATTCCCAAAATGACTAGTTCAAAGAGTTTATAAGTGCTAAAGGTCAACGATTGTCAAATGACTAAAACTAGTCATTCTGGTAATAGTTGACTCAAACTCAATTCTTGTTAATGAGCTCTACACTCTACCCATATTAAAAATTCTGATATAGTATTAGAGCAGTTTTGGTCTAGATATATTGTTAATTTGTCCGTCTAGATTTCTAGTCCAATGGCTCGGTCCTATTATCACTGCGTTTATTTTAAAAAACAACTAGATGTCCAGTTGCAATTGCATCTGAGGGGAAGTGTTAGAGTATCTCATATTGACTAAACATGAAAATGTTAAAAGGTTTATAAACGGTAAGGATCAACTATCCAAATGACTAATTCTAATTATTTTAGCAATTGTTTACTCAAGCTCAAATCTTGTTAATGGGTTCTAAACTTTACCTATATTAAAAATTATAATATTCTTATCGTGTTCTATTAAATTTTATCTATATATTTATATAGACCTTATATAAAAATATAAATAAGATTTAATACGTGAAAGAGAAGATTTGAGGTGACGAGAAGGGAAAGATAGTATGTCAATAAGTCAATAAAAACAACGTAAATATGTCTTTTTCTTGTCGAAAATAGAGCACTGTCTTGTTTGGTTTTGCAAAGAATTAGGTGAAAACCGAGGTCACTCACGTTGGGATGGTATTGGTGAGTATGAGGTTGTACCAGTCAAGATTGAGACGTCTTTGGTTTTTAATATTTATTTCTCTTCACGTACTCCGGACGTGGACGGTACACTCATACGTTGTGAAATTATAGTAAATATTAATTTAAAAAATTATTATTTTATTTTAATTTTTAAAAAAACGTTATTTTAACTGATATTTGCGATTTTAATTATTTTTATTAATTTGTCATTTAACTATTTTTTAATAGAAAATCCATGATCGTTATCTTTTCGATGCACATTGGGTAAATTTTTTGATTGATCCAATAACCTACAAATTACACTAATTAGGTATTTCGCACTAGATAAGTCTTCTTTTATAGGCTAAGTCAAGAGAATATAGGTAGGGGATTCGAATACAAAACTTTTTAACTTCATCTCTTCTCACTCCACTAACTCGATCACTTCTAAGAAGCAAACCAACTATCAAATTACAACTTAGAATATGAACTTTTAGAATTAAAAGACACATTGAAAGAATATGTATCACTTGGATGAGGATTGACAGGTTTAGATTATCTGTTCTCACTATTATATGCGTAACTTGTTCTATGAACATCCATCCATTCATTTTTTATAAGTCTCATTTATTAAATATATAGATACTTATAAAACAAGATAGACACAAAATAATAGCAACAGATGAGATACTATAAGTAGGACAAAGGGTCATATCTTTAAAATATATAGACGAGATTTAATAAAACAAGATTGAAACAGAATAACTGGATCAGAAGATTTGAGATGGCGTATTACTAGACTTCTTAACTTTTATTTATTTATTAATTAAATTTTTTGAGAGGTCGGTGCAAATTAGTAGATGCTGTTAGAGAATATATAAAACCAATTAAGTTAACCTTACACAACAGCTTAAACTATTGCGGTGAAATGGTCGCTTAACATGATATCAGAGCCTCAGTGACCAAATGGTCGTGAATTTGAATCCTACCACCCACCTATAAAATTAAGCATAAGGTAAAATAGGCCTGTGCAAGTTTTAAGTTCAAAGAACTTTCACTTGAGGGGGTGTGTTAGAAAATATATAAAACCAATTAAATTGACCTCACACAACAGCTTAAGCTATTGTGATGAAATGGTCGCTTATCAGATTCCGTAAAACATTAGAATTTCGAAACGACATTGAACTGATAGTAAAGAGTTTTTCCGGAATTCCGGCCTGAAATTGCGCCGTCCGCCGATCTATTATCTCCCAACTTTACTCCGAGTCAACACTGTCAGACTTCATGATCCAGAAGCTAATTATTTTATTTCTTTTTAAAAAAATGACTGACCTGTTCATTAACGTGAAGCTGTCTATTTTGATAAGCGCTTGTCCATTCAACCGTCGTTCTAGATGCTCAAGTACTTGCAAGACAATCACTTCTTGCCCAGAAGCACCCTTACAATCCGACTTGATAGACGGTGATAAATTACGGGTTAATCTCATTCAGTATTTTAGAGAAGCAGCCCCGTATTCAGTGCACACAAGGAGTCACTATATTGGATGAAAATCACACACTACCGTTGTTGGGACTCGAATATAAGACTTTTGTACTCAACAATCTCTCTAAGATAGTCAAATCTTCTGGTCCCCTACTCTGGCTCAATCCTGTGTCGGAGCATCTAAACCATTTATTTATGTAGGTTTCATATAAATAGATGATTTAAATGCTCTGGCACAGGATTAGGCCAGAGTAAGGGGACCAGAGGATCAGGTCCCCTCCCTAAGGACCAGTTAAGCTATCCGTGCAGGCAAAATCACTTCTTTATATATATTATTTGTCCCTTTTCATTTATTTTTTAACATTTATTTTTAATTAGTTATCGAGTGTGAAATATATAAAAGAGAAAATACTCTAAATTTAGTTTTATAGGCTCTTCGTACATATTCTTTGAGTATTCATTCTTTTGAATATCTCACTTTGAGCGGTAAGTTTTTTCAGTTCTTAATAATCAAACATTAAAGAGATAAATAATACATAAATCATTCGTGTCCATTCAGATCTTGAACATAATAATAATTACATAGATGAAGTAAATAAATCGTTTATCATGAGTGGAATTCGTCATGATGTAAAGAAGAAAAATTTTGCTAATTACGAACTAGTTTATCTCTCTTGACCCTCTTTTATACGATAGTTTGATGGATAGTTCAATGCACAAATACCTACTCTTTCTATATTTTTGTTTGTCTGTACTTAATTAGGGTGGAGCGAGGAGTGGTTTATATACACTTCTTTATTGATATTAAATCTTGTACGTCCATCAAATACTAAATTAACGATTAAAATTTAATATACTGTTAAACTAAAAAAAACCCTAAACTAAGTTTAATTTGGGCTTATAGAAAATTTGGGGCCACAACATCCGGCCATATTTTTTCACATGAAATTTAAATAATGATATGAATAAGTTTATTAATCCATTTTAAATTATTCATTCATTCATATGAGTTATTTGGAAACAGTTTCTTTACTAGTTAAGAGTAAGAATGCGTATTATTAGACTTCTCCGGTTCTCGCGTCTCAGCAAAATTTCTACTGAGTATTGTTGTTATAATTTATTTTAAATTATTAAATAATTTAATAAGACTGCAATAAACTATAGATTTAAATCAAAAGTAATTAATTTAAATTAACAGTATTAAATTAATCTATTTGTTTGCTAAAAATTTTAAAATAAAAATAACAATTTTTTATAATTTTAAAAAGTAATTAAACAATCATATTTCGTTTTTACTTTTAAGAAAATACTGTTTTAAGGAATGCTATTATATATCAAATCTTCAAGTAATGATTCTGAGTTTGAATTTAAATTGTTAAATGATTAAAAATTAATAAACCTTTTAAATGTTTGCCGTATCTTTTACTCGTAAGATGCATGCACGTAATGAACGTGTGTTGAATGCTCATAACTTAGACAGGAAATGGCAGAACAAAGAGGTTACGAAGTATCTAGCTTAATTTGCATATTGTACTCTCCAGTCTCCATCAACTTTCCCATGTTCTGTTAAACATCAAGTTCTTGGACATTTTGAATCGTTTCATTCTGTAAAGGACGGATTCTAGGGTTCCATTCCATGTATAGAACTGTAGATTCCACCTTATCCTTGTAGAAACTCGGTTAGAGGTGAGAATGTTTGTATTTCTCAATGGATCCAACCCGAAATAATTGAATTTTAGAATATGATCAATTTTTGTTTTAAAATAAATTTGAATTTGGATTCGAGTTGTGAGCTACCCAACTCCGTTTGAACTCGTTTTATCCGATATATTTGAGTTTTAATTTGGACCAAGAACTATGTTGGGCATCCTGGATCTCAAACTTGTTTTATTTAAAGCAACATCATTTTAAATTTTAAAAAATTAATCGAAGCTTAATCAAGGTTCGATTAAGCTTTAGTCACGAGCCTCAAATATGATCAAGCATTGACAAACTTACACCTGAACATAAGTTTTCGAGCCGAGTTCAAGTCTAGGGGCCTAAGCTCAAATCTTTAATTTTCAAAAATTAGACTAGGTGTGAGTTTGAGCTTAGGTTGCCCAATTTAGATTTACTCAAATCTCAAATATGTTAAATAAAATAGGGTTATTGTCAATAAAATGATATTATTTTGAAATTTTAAGATTAATCGAACTTGACTCAGCTTTGATTTAATTTTATTTTAACCCGTAAGTTTCAAGTGTGATTGAGTTCAAATTTAGGGATCAAAGCTCGATCAGGTTCAATACCAAACTTAAATATAATTAATGATCTCTCAAGTAATGATATAATTTAAAATCATTATTATTTATAAATTTTACAATTTATTCAATAATTAATATCTCACGAATCATACAACATTTTCCTTTCTTTTATATCATCATCGTCATTATCGCCTTCTAGAGGTGGTCAAGTTGGTGAAGTGAGAGAGTATGAGGAAAAAATCCTGTATTCAAACCCTCTACCTACGCTTTCTCTATCGAGTCTATCGTACATGATTTGCCTAGTGTGGAATACCCAATTAACATAATTTATAAGCTATTGTACCAATTCAGAGATTTACTCAATACACGTATAAAAGATAGAATCCAAAGATTCTTTTTCCAAAAACAAAATCATCGTCTTTAACATACATGATGAGAAGCATGACCTATTATTCCATTACTTATAGCGATGTAGACTACTTTTCGAGATACATTTACTTGGGCACACTACTTTTCGAGCTTGTTGTCGTGTGCTTTGACGGTGGCTTCTTAAAGTAGTCCATATCGGTAATGGGACTTTTGTAATAACTCGTAGCATTAAAGGTTATTGAGTTTGAATGTTTTGAGTCGAATTCTAAGTTTGACAATGAGTCGGATTGAGTTTAGGTTTTTAAATGCTAGAATTCAAGTTTGGAATATTTTAATTCTAAAGTTAAATCTTAATTTAATTAGAATTTAATATTTGAGCTTAAATTTAATTCGATACGTTGATTTTGAAAGAATTGGCAAATTGAGTTTGGAACGGAGAAATCTGCAGTTGCTATCTTTTGGATGCGCACTAAGTAAACCTCTGGATTGACACAATAGCTTGCAAATCACATCAATCAGGTATTCCGCACTAAACAAACTCTGTACGACATGCTTGATCGAGAGAGTTTATGTAAGAGGGTTCAAACACAAGACCTTTTAGCCCTAAGCCCTCTCCCACTCCACTAACTCAACTACTCCCTAAGGGGCGATGACTCAAACTTAACCCAACTTATTAGCACCGAACGAAATTCTTACCTTTAATTAGAAATCATTATTAACTGATTAAATGAAACCGATCTCTTGATTTTAAATTTAAATGAATAATTTAGATCACTTAATTAGTAAATTAAAGCATGATCTTGAAGGTTATTCAATGTACAATAGCAACAAGGACTTTTCTGATTAAAAAAAAGTAAGATGACCCACTCAAAACATTATAATTAGAGATTGCATTTATATTTAAGTTTTGGTCAGTCCGGTCAAGCCTGAATTCAACAAGTTCAATCCATGTTGTCAAATTCGAGTTCATGCTCTACAACTCAACTCACCCGGGACGTGTAAAGTGAAAACAACATCATTTTAATCATTTTCAAAATGAAATTAAACTAAATTAAAAAATAATAAAGCTTGGATTGATCCCAATCAAGTTCGGATATAGAACGTGAGTTTTGGGTTCGTTCCAACCTCGATTTGAGTCCGGGTCCTTCTAAAAATTTTTAGACCGGCCCGAATTGATGATTCACACTAAAATATGTAGGATTTTCACTTGTAATTTGCATTTAACTTCCGAAAGTATAGTCATGCACAAACTAAATTTAAAGAAACAACCTAAAATCCTCCCATAATGCGATTCAACCACTTGACAACTTGACTAAATTATGAATATGTCTAAGATTAAACATGTTATACACATTGTTTGGTTCGCCGCATTATTTTACCAATCTTTTACTAACGGCGGGCAAAGTCATGATACACATAACATTATTGATCAGTTGCACTATTAGGTCGAATTATGGATATAAAGGTATTTGCAAATGAAAACTGTTGACCCAAATTTATAAAAGAAACTTATATAACATTAATTCAAAAAATACATCAAATAAATATAAAAAAAGGTCAAAGAGACGATTTTTAAAATTTTAAGGTAATTTTGATAAAAATAAAAATTTGGAAGCTTATATACCTGGGATAAAATTAGTAGGAAAAATTTGGAAGAAAAGCAAAATTAAAAAAAGGGGATTAATTTGAAAAAAATAAAATTTTAAATAAATATATATAATTAGAATAAAATTTAATGATCGATTTTTTTGCTAAAAATATTTAAATAAGAATATAGAAAAATCATATAGGGATCAAAGTATTTAACCCACCCCCTATGGGTGGTTGAGTAGGTGAAATTGAAGGGCATGAGATCAAAAGGTCTTAGTTCGAATTCTTCTACTTATATTCTCTCGATCGAACATGTCGTATAGGATTTGGCTAATGCGGAGTACCCGGTTGGCGTGATTTGAGGCTATTGTGTAAATTCAGAGGTTTACCTATTGCGTATTCAAAGAATAGTGACTGCGGATTCTTCCGTTTAAAAAATAATCAAAGTATTTAACCCACAAAATTATTCCATTTACACTAATAAAATATTATTAAAAAACTGAACCAGTTCAAATAATTCAATTATATAAATTTCGAACTAACTAACTTTTAGGTATAATTTTTAACTTTTTTGTTTGATTTACGTTAAAAATTGATTTACGTTAAAAATTGACTAGTTTATTAATTAATTGATCGATTTTTATAAACTAATTAATTTTTAGAAATTAAAATAAACTAATTAATTTTTATTTAACAATCTTAATTTTCAATTAAAAGGACATTATCTTTTAGTTATATTTCAAAATTTTCAATCTTATTTAATATTTAATTAGTTATATGATAATGATTAAATCTTTTAATCTTTAATTTTATTTTCTTCTTTAGGTGGACTCGTAAGGTTAGGAAAGCAAAGAACATTGAATGAGAGGGAAGCTTGCATGTGAATAACGTGGGTTCCATTTCTCTTAAATATTGTAGCACGAGCCAACAGATTAGAACCATCATACCGTCACAAAGGGCAGTTCTAGAACCTTTTTCAGTTTGAAACGACACCTACCTGTTTGAAAGTCCGACCAAACACAGAAATATAAAACATCACATTTTGGAGTTGGACCGTTAGAGCTCCTTGTCTGATATGGTAAGAACTAACTAATCGGAACGGAAGATTTGTTCTCGATGAAGTGTTTGTAATGGACTTGACTATAACAATGGACATTCAGGAACAGTACATTTATCTGAGTGTTTCAAGCTCAAAAAGACATGAAAAAGTAAGATGATACAAAACGGGAACAGATTTGCTGTTCCCGAATTGCTGTGCCCCGTTGTGCTGATTTATTCAGGCACAGTGGGCACAGCAATTCAGGAACAGCAGATCTGCTCCCATAAAAAGGATCACACCGGTTCGAGCATTAAGTTAACGGATTAAATTTAAGTTAATTATATAATTTTGGGTTTGAACAAGAATAAAAAATTGGGTAAGATCTGCCTTAGAAAGAACAATTAGCAAGTTGTTCATATTCTTCTGAACTTCTACTGTTTGTTTGATCAAGTCCATAAGCCATCCCAAAACAAACTTTTACCTATTGCATATAGCTCATCTTCCGTCATCACAAATGGTGGATCAGAAGCCAATTGAGAAATGGAAGCTCTAATATTTTCAAAGGATTTCATTCTTGATCACTTGTTCATAAATATAATCAAAGAGATAAGGATATGTTTGGTTGGAAGTTTTATAATGGAATAGAATGAAATGTAATATTATTATATCATTTAGGAGGATGTTTTATAATGAAATTGAATAGAATGAGATAGAAGAGTAGGGTTTTATATTACATCCTATTCTATCATAAACAGTAAAAATGAAAAACCTCCAATTTAAAGGGTTTAAGATAGAATGTAAAATGATAAACAACTTTACACTATCTTATAGTATAAACCCTTCATCCAACCAATATTTCACTATATTACATTATGAATCCTTCCATCCTTCCCAAACAATAATTTTCTAATATTACATTTATTTATGTTCTGTTTCATTATAAATCATTCCATTAAAAAATTTATATCCAACTAAACATAGTGTTAAGACTTCTATGCAAGGATTGTGTCACAGGGCCATGGTTAGTTAGTTCGGTTTTCTTCTGTGATGCATTGACGTGATGAGGAGCAATTGTGAATGATTGGAGCTAAAACGAAGAGAGTTGCACCTATTCAGAAGCTTGTTAGAGAGAGCTATCAATCTCTTGATTAGGGTTGTAGTCTCAATGATATAAGCTTGGAAAGATAGGAAGGTTCAAAGGAAAGCTTGTCTGACATTAAGGATTTCAATATTAATGCCTTGGCAAAGATTAGAGAGCTTTTATTATTAAACTTCTGCAATGATAGTTTCTTAACACTCTGAGCATCAAATATGGACTTAACTAAGGATCAATTCATATCTTATGTAATTAGTTGTAATTGTTGAGAAATCGAGACAAGATCTAATCTCGACTGCAGTGAAATAAATACGAATTTTTTTTTGTAATTTGATTTCCTAAAAATCAAGATCACTTTAATTCTATAAAATAATTAACACATAAATCATAATAAAGCGTACATCATAATTCTTTTTTATTCTAAAGATTGATTATTTTCTTGTTGTATCCCTCGAACTGTTTTCAAGACTAGTTCATTTTAACCACCATAAGTGCATAAGTGCGTAGCCTCTAATGGTATCTGAACACTTAAAGAAAGTGCAAACAAGAAGTATTAACTTTATTAGAGCTTGAGCCTATTTATGATAGGTTTTGGACATTTTAATAATTTAATTGAAATTAAATTTTAATTAAAATTACAAATAATTCTAATTAAATACCAATGATGCCCAAACAAGATCCAATATCTCATATTGATCCTTATTTGTTAAATATATCATATTTAATCATAAATTGTCTCAAAATTTACAATCATGTCCAATTTAATTAAAATATCTTTACTCTCTTCAACTCGTTCTTTATGTGAAACTCAATAGGTTCCCAAATATGTTGGTAATGAATACACAAATTATAACCTAAATCATATTTAGAATTAGCTAAATTAAACTCTTTTAATTTGCTTTTAATTCTCTAATTAAACGAGTTGCAATTTATTGAATCAATATTAATCAAGTATAACAGAACTTTTTCCTAATTAATTTAGGGTGAGCATCTTATCTTGATTACTCAAATACCTCCATATAGCTTATTTTACACCCAATGACTGCTAAATGAGCTATCTATAATTAAAATATATGATAAGTAGTATCAAAACATATCAATCCCTTTACAAGGTAACTTTTGGAGACCAGGTAACTTTTGGAGACCTTAATTCCATAGATCACTTATACAATCATCAAAAATGAGAATTTTCATAGACATATAAATAATGTTCTAAATATATTTCTTATATCGGATCAGTTTATGAATTTTTTCTCTAACAAGCACCCACACAATTAGTTAAGTATATTTATACTTTAGTCTATGAGATCAACTATTTCTTTATTAAGGGAAACATAATGTATGCTAATCTTTTCACGTTTTATTAATGTCTCGTCTTTAATAGAGCACTGATTAGGAACAATTTAAGGATAATACGTAAACATAATATGAATCTCATAATTATAATTTCAATTGCAATGTATAATTTATCTCATGAGACTTTATCATATATATCTAAATATATACTGATAGAATTTTATCATTAATTATGTGGCCTAGTATGTAATAAACATAATAAACAAAATTTTGTGCAAACCCCAATTAATTAGATGTCAAATTTCATACGTGTCATTGGACTTGTGACCATGAGCTTGCTATACCCATGTTTATATTGCACAGGAGGCTTTACTGCTAACCGACCTTAAATACAGTCGCCTCATTGAGAACTGTATATGTGCGTTTTCAGGGTTTGGAATAGCAGTAGTCAATTCTCTACATCTCTGTCACTCCGCTTCACAAAAAACAACGATGGATTCCATTGTTCCTCAGTTTCGAGGTATTTGTCCATCTAATTATTAAATCTAGCATGTTGTAATCATATGGTTAATCTAATTATATTGATTAATCATGAAATTAATCAATTATTTCGTTGAATTATTCTCTCATATACAAGATTAACAATGTCTTTAAATTATTTTATCACTAAACTATAACCAATTGAATGGCTCTAGCACATAAACTAATAGTGACAACCTAATATGGTTCATTGATTATCCTAATACAACTCTAGGGTATAAACTAATAATAAGATAGGAACGTTTAGCTTAGCCCTTACATTTAATATGCGAAAAATAAGGGTAAAATGTTGATTCTTCAACTTCAGTCCCATCTTAGCTTTGCCGCGACATTTTAGAAGCAAAAGATGGCAATGAAAATTTTGAGATGGAAATTTTGTCAAACCCCATGCAAGTATCACTTTAAATACATTATGCATTATTCCTCATAATTAAGGCATTGTTTAGTTGAGGGGTTAGTAATAGAATGAGATAGAATATAACACACTTCCATCATTTGGTTGAGGATTTTATAATAGGATGGAACGAAATGGGATGGAAGCGGAGAGTTTCATGTTACGTTCAATTCTATCCTAAATAGTAAAAATAAGAACCTCCGATTTAGGAAGTTTAGGATGAAACATAAACTAATAAATGCATACTATCTAATATACCCTCAATAATTTTTCTTAATACCAATTATTTTTTCTAATCCTAAACCCCCTTTTCCAAACTTATTTATTACGGTTCACAAGCTTATCAACCATGATAATATATTTATATTAGAAATAAAAAATTGTATATAATTAATAAAAATTAATAAAATTCTTATTAATGAAAAATAGAAAATATATTAAAATTTTATTCTTTAATTTTTTATTTATATTTCTATATAAATAAAAATATAAATAAATAATTTTTGAATATAAATCACATATAATATAATAAAATTTATTAAATAATTAATGATAAATTGTATATAATTAATAATATAGAAAATATATTAAAAAATGTCACAACCGTAACTTTCTAATTGGATATGATTTCTGTTTTAAAATTATTGTGTTAAATCTTATACAACAACTATTTTAATATCAGGAATATAATAGTCATTTATTATACATTATATTCCACTTCATCTACCTTCCAAACAAGAGTTCATTGTCTTTCCATCCCTCTCAAATAATTTTTCATTATATTACTCTTCATTCTATTATTAACCTTTTCATTATCTTCCATTTCATTCTATTAATTAAATATTCAACCAAACAGACTTAAAGAAAGCATTTTGACACGATTTCCAGCATTTAATTTTTGATTTTGTAGACTTAGAATAAGGAAAAAGCAATCCATGTCTACCTATTTAATGATAGGTGCATTATTTTGCACCCGTTGACCAACTTGGTTTTAATGATTCTTGGACCAAATTTCTATTCTCGCAATCATTCATAATATAATGGACTATTCTAGTAATAGCCTCCGCTCATAATCCCTTCTTGTTCTTATCCGTTTTTATCGTGCTTATATTGATGGTTAGACTTAAGAAAATAAAATAAAATAATTTCTTTCTACATGTTATTATTAATCATTATCAATATTAATTATTATCTAATATTTATTTAAATATTTGGTGCCACTCATAATAAATAAATATTAGACAACTTGTACTTAGACGCTAAAATTTCAAAACCTTATTGGCCAAGGCCGAGCGAACGTAGGCTCCTCTATCACAAATTTTGATGTAGGCTCTCCAACTTTAAGGAGACATTGCGAATGATCACTGTGATCTATATATTGAGACAGAACGAAATAAAAATTTGAACACATAACAGAACAAAAATTGGAGACAGTAAGGTGTTTGGTTGTAATGGATAAACCAGATAAAACTGTGTGTCTTGAGGAGAGAAATGTATTTGGTTGTAGTTGATAGAACGTAAAAAACAGTGTTAGTGGCCAAAGTACTCCTACAGTATAATATGATTAGAAATATGTAATTCATTGATTATTTAAAAACGAATGATTTATATTAGTGTTTTTTTAATTGTATCTATAACTAAGAAATTAAAAAAATGAAGATTAACCTAAAAATTTACTAAAATAAGTTACTGAATAGCAAAAAAATTCGTACAAGTTAACAATAAAATAAATTACGTAAATATTTTTATAATTGTATGAATATTTTTTAATTGTATTTGTATTTTTTAATTACGATAAAATAAAATAAAGAACCTAAATATTTAATGAAATAAGAAACCTAAAAACTTAATTAAATGGGTTATTGAATAAAAAAATCCTACAGTTAGAAATTCTAGTACATAATAATTTAATAAAACATCTAAGCATTTATATAATTAATTACATAATATGTTAAAGGTACATTCAAGCCTTATATTTTATTAAGAATGCATTTTTTTGCTATTTAAACACTTGAGCATGTGTAGAATATTAGTAATAATATGATATATTTTTGTCTAATAGCTCGTGTATTTTGTTTCTGTAACAGGCACAAAAAAGTTGTGTCACGGTTTTAGAAGGTACAAAAAATTTATATTTTTGTGATTAAACTCATAATTCCTTCTTCTTCTTATCCGTTTTTATCGAGCTTATATTGATGGTTAGACTTAAGAAAATAAAATAAAATTTTTTTCTTTCTACATGTTATTATTAATTATTATCAATATTAATTATTATCTAATATTCATTTAAATTTTTGGTGCCACTCAGGATAAATAAATATTAGACAACTTGTACTTCGACGCTAAAATTCAATGTTTTAAAAACGGGACTGGTGACTGAACCGGAGAAGTAACTGATTCAATGGTCAATGGTTCAACCGGAATTCAACCGTGATTGAACCGGTAACTAATAAATATATAAATTTTAATTATATATATTATATATAAAAGATAATTTTTAAACATACTTTTTAATTATTATCTAACTTAAACCTTCAAACTTCAAAACATACAAGTTTTTTTTTTAGTTCACCAAAATAATACAAAATAAGATAACAAAGCTCACTGGTCATATTTCATCAAAAAGATTTATAAAAAAGATTAATAATCATAATATTCATTCAAGTCAAAATCGAATGCTCCTTCGTCATTGCCAATATGAACATCTTCAACAGATTCTAAATTTGGTTGTTCAGCAATTTCTTCATCACCTAATTTCATAATAAACAATATTAGACAAAATTACACTTAGAAATAATATATCTAATATTTAATATTATATTACAAAGTAAATTAATTAATAACCTTCATATTGTTATGGTGCTTCATCAATTATTGGAATTGCATTTTCCTGATAAATAGCATTTTCAAGATCTTCCTCACCAAGCTCTGGGGATCCATCGTTTTCAGTGATCCAAAAATCAAGTTTGTCTATAGATTCATAATCAACAGGATCATATTTTATCTTCTTGTTTGGAAACCTAAAACAAAACATTAATGGTAAGTCCAAATATAATTATGTTGGAAATCACAAACAATAATAATAAGTTAATAACGTTTAACTAAAAGTGGAAAACGACAATACTGATTCTTCAAACGCAAGTTATAAGTGACATAAACATGATCACATAGCCTTTGATGCTCCAATTTATTTCTCTTCTTTGTGTGAATGTATTCAAAAAAGCTTCAATTTCTCTCGCAACCAGAAGAGGAAGATGTTTGGCTAAGCATACGAATAGCCAACTTTTGCAATGTTGTAGCACTACCCCCATACAATTGCCACCATTCATCTACAAAAAATTTGTAATTATCAAACAACAAAATACTCATAGATAATAAACATTAAAAGTATTAAAGAATATAATTAAAAAGTATTATATTAGTAGTAATATAATACTTAACTTTAACACCTTAAGAGCGCTTTCTCGATTGAAAGTACCTTGGCGATCATGATAAACTTGAATCTCCTGAATGCCTTTTGACAAGTCAGCACCAAAACTTTTTATATCAAGCATATCAAGAAGAGCATATATAATCCTATTCTTCTCACGATAGCCTTCAGCAGAAAAGAAAGTAGGATTCAAAAAATACGCTACAGCATGAAGATTAAGCTTTAAGTGCTTATCCCATTGAGCCTTGATGATATCGGTGCAAGGCTTATACAATTGTGGCTTTTGTCTAAAGATCTCCTTCACTGCATTTTCTATCCTAAGCATGCCCTCATAAACATAACCCAAAGAAGGTTTTTCATCCGCATCTACAATTCTCAACAATCAAATGATAGGAGCCACAGCTTTCACCATGATCAAGAAATCATTCCAAAACTTGCTATCTAACAAAGTAGAACTAACAGATTTTCTTGTTACAGTCTTTGCCAATCTATGACTAGTAAAGTGCTTATTAATAACCAAAGCTTGTAAATCATGTTTATGATCATAAACACTTTTCAAAGTAATGAAAGTAGTGGCAAACCGACTTACCCTTAGACGCACTATCTCTCTCCAACCTTCCCTTTTTCTTAACCAAGATAAGAAGATTATAGGATTGTACAGAAAAGAAGTTACCTTTGAAGCCTTTAAAACAAGTTCTACAACGTGAAGCATATTACCAATATACTTTAGAAGGAGATTCAAACAATGTGCAGCACAAGGTGACCAATAAATATGCTCGTAGCGTTCATGTACCAATTTCCCAGCTGCTACACAATTTGCTACATTATCTGTCACTACGTGAACAACATTATCTGCTTCAAGCCACTCGATAACTTCAAAAAATAAATTAAATAATGATCTTGCATCTTTCACCATATCTAAAGCATCAACAGATTTCACAAATGTTATACCTGTAAAAAAATAAATAAAGTTTAAAAGTTTAACTTGTATAATAACAAGCTAAATTTATAATATTATACCTGCTGGACAATAAACTAGAAAGTTTGTCAAAGTTCTTTGTCTTTGATCACTCCACCTATCTGCCATGATTGTACAACCTGTTTTAGCCCAATTTTGTCGATTTTTATCAACAAGTAGCTAACATTCTCTCTTACAATCTCCTAACAAATTAAACCTCAAATCATAATATGATGGACCTTTAATCCCAGGCCCAATAGCAGCAATTGCATCTAAAGCTTCTTGAAAGTAAGGAGACTGAATTGCATTAAAAGAAATACAAGCATAAAAAATCCATCTACCAATTGCAATATGTTCCTTGTGAATTGCTTCCTTACTAGATAACACACTTCTCAAACTTGGGAGATCCTGGAGTTGTCCTTGGAGAAAAATATGAATTTATTTCCATATCAACAGCTTTCCTTTTCTCTTTGCATTTACCAAGTGCT
>JAOSBN010171409.1:0-20484 GCA_027563595.1 Erythroxylum suave | reverse complement strand
ATGTCAGAGGCCCAGGAAGAGAGCTAGCCATTCTAGAAAGGCCCATGACCAGAGCTAGGGCCAAGAGACTGAAAGTGGCTTTCTATATGCACATAGACGTTCATTTGGAGCGTATGGAGAGTTCTAGGCTTACTCGAGGAGAGTTTAATTGACTACAGCCCAAATTAATCCATTTCACTCAAATCCTTGGACTGGATACACTTGGAGCTTAAAAACAAAAAGATTTGGGCTATTTTAATGCTTTATCACTTAAGCCCAAAAAGCATATGGATCTAGTAGTAGCGCGACACATCATACCTATTTATTTAGTTTTTGGACTTTGTTTCTTTGGGCCTCCATATATTTTAGCCCAACCTTTTATTATTTAACCTAGGTATAAATATGTGTTTTTAGGTCAAAATTTTCAGAACTCTTAGATTATAATTGTTGAAATGTCGTTGACTTCAATAGGGAGAAACATTATTCTCTTGTTCTTGTTACGTTTCGAACCATCTTTCACTTATCAATTGCTTCTCCAATTGTGGGGTGTCAATTGTTTGTTGCTCTGGGTTTTATTTTGATCATCGGGATTGTTTGGAACAAGTTTCCAAGAGGTGTTGTAGAAATCAAACCTTAAGTATCCTTATTTTTCTTGTTCGTTGAATTCAAAATTTTCATCCTTCTTAATTCCTCAAGGTCGAAAACACACCAAAACAAAACACCCATCAAATCATCCTTTCGCGGTGAGCATTATTAGGTGGAGTTTTAATTCTAACCCACAATGCAGGTATGATCCGTATGCAAATACCTATAATCCAAGCTGGAGAGATCATCCAAATTTGCGTTACGAAAATCAAAAACCACCCATGCACAATGGTGGCAATAGACCGAACCCACCACCTCCAGGTTTCCAGCCAAATGCACAAATTCACCTAAAACCCATCCCTTAATATTCTACTCCTTCTTCTTTTGATACTTCTCTTAATGATTTGAAAGAACTTATGAAATCTATGGCTGCTATCAATTATGTTATGCAGTAAAATTTCATGAATTTTCAGCTAAAAACTAAGGCAATGCAGCAAAAAACCAAGGCTAGCGAGCATAATTTGGAGAAGCAAGTTGGTTAGATAGTTTCCACTGTTAGTAGACTTGATGCTCAGAGTTCAAGTAAGCTTCCTGCCCAAGCCTTGGATCCGAAAAAATCAATCCATGCTATTCAACTTAGGAGTGGGAAGTCACTTGGAGAACAAAAGCTTAAGGAAATAGCAATGGAGGAAGAGGAACATGAAACCGATGCACCCACCACAAAACCTGAGGCACACCCAGTTGATGCATCCAAGGCCGAGAGCTCCAACGCTCCAAGGATTCTGATCCAGTGAATTCTAATTTTAAACTAACTCCCCCTTTCCCTTTTAAGTTCTGCAAGGTCCAAAAAGGAAGAAAAGGAGAAGAAAATCTTGGAGTTGTTTAAAAAGGTAGAAATCAACATTCCTCTACTCGATGCTATCAAGCATGTTCCGAAATATGCCAAGTTTCTTAAGGACATGTTCACAACCAAGCGAGCCCACAAGGTAAAAATGGCGACATTGTCAGCATAAGAAAGTGAGTGCAATTCTTCAAAAGAAACTTCCTGTTAAACAAACAGACCCAGGTGCGTTTTCTATCTCCTGTGTGATTGGTAATGCTTGTTTTGAAAAGGCCATGTGTGACTTAGGAGCATCCATTAGTGTCATGCCTAAATTTGCTTTTGATACTCTTAATATTGGCTTTTTGAAAAATACAAGTGTTGTTATTCAACTTGTTGATAGGTCTTTTGTTTATCCTATGGGTTTATTAGAGGATGTGTTAGTTAAAATTGGTAAATTGGTCTTTCCCTATGAGTTTTACATTCTTGACACTGGTGATGATAATGTAGTAGTGTTTGATTTTAAGAATGCTATGAAATTTAATGATGATGTAAATTAGGTTAAATGTTTAGATGTAATGGATATTTGGATTTAGACAGTTTTGGCTTTTGCATGTGTTGATGGATCGAATGTTTTTTTAATTAATGCATTAATGCTGTCGGTTCTGAATGAATGTGATGATGATCATGTCGTGAGTTTGGATGAGAATATGGTTGATGCAATTATGGCTTTGCAATCTTTGCAACAGGTGTCTTGATTTGGAAATGATTTTATTGACATACTTATTTCCCAGAAGGAAGTCTTACCCTCTATTTTGTAGGCTCCTGAGTTGGAACTGAAACCTTTGCCTAACCATTTGAAATATGTTTTTCTTGGATCTAATGATACAATTCCTGTGATTATTGCAAAGAATCTAATAGCTGTGTAGGAGGATAGACTTTTGAGAGTACTTAAGGATCACAAAATAGCAATCGGATGGACTTTGCCAGGTGAGTATCAAGTGTCTTCTACTTTTAATGTTACTAACCTCTCTACCTTTGATAATGTAGGGGCTGATTTGAGGTCGAATCCTTTTGAAGAGGGAGGGAATGATACAACCAGCCTTGGCAAGGAGGTTCAACACCACAACACTTTTCAACAAGACAAGCTTTCTATGTCTAGTGGACCAATTACAAGGTAGCAAGTTTCAAATCTCAAGCAAGCTATGCAAGGATTTCTTCAAGGTTTAATCACATCTCAAATTCATAATTAGGCGAAGACATCCATGGAGGAACACCAAGGCATGCCAAAGCTAGTAATTTTACTAAGGGAGGCGTGAAGAGGCTGGTACTTAGCCAATTTTGAAGACAAACTCAACATCTCTTATAAAAAGACTGATTGTATTATTTAGGCTTGTGATTTAGTTGATTTTATTTAGTTTAAGTTTTGAACTTGTTTTATGGGCTACTTGCAATAGGCCCATAAAACAAGTTTATTTAGTTTAAGTTTTAAACTTATACTATGGGTTGTTCGTAATAAGCCCATTGTTTGCTTTAGAAGTTTAGGTCATCCTATTTTATACAATATAAACAGAATGGGATAAGGGTTGTAAGACAACTTTTTAATGATTTGAATGCACGAAATTTTCAGAATTTGGATTTCTTCAAGAGAGGTGTGATCGCCTTCTTGGTTACTTCAAGAAATTGATTTGCAGCAATAAGTAAGTACTTGCCATGGGAATTAGTTTCCGAATTCTTTGGGATTGGGTCTCAATTCACAAAATTGGGGTTTGATTTAGCATGTTCTTGGGATAGAAAGTTGGGATAATGAATGAATAGAATTAGGGACATTAGTGTATTCACGAACAACCTCCTATTTGGATTGAATTTCACAAATTAGTCCCTATAAAGATTGTTTTATGAGATTGGTCTTTGATTGTGTCATCAGACCTCTAATTCTTTTAAATAACTCACTTTTTTAGCCAAAGTAATGATTCAATTATTTTTCTTTTGTCTTGTGCCTTACTTAACAGTTTATTTTTCCTATATTCTACTCACAATCACTCCTTTTGTCACTCTTATATCTGCTTGTGCACCTACTTATTGTGTTCTAAATTTACATTCATTAGCTATACTGTTGATGCGAGACCGAAAAGAACTTGTCCTAAAGAACCTTCAACAAGATGAAGCTAAGCCTGGGAAATAGAATCAAACATACATATGGAAGCAAAAGAAACAAAATTGAAAAGATAAAAATAGAAGACAAAGAGGGGGGTTAGAAGAATGTTGGTCAATGGAAAGAATCCTAAGAGAACTTGTCTCTTAGAACACTATCCTTGCAACACCACAAAGAAAGATCATGCCTTTGATAAGTCATGTATTCTCAAGAATAAAAACAAAGAGAAAATGCTCTAAATAATACTCAATATTATTCCTGAATCAATCTCTCAAAGTACATAGAGGGTGCTTATTTATAGGAAAAACTTTCTAAATTAGTCTCCTAAGGCAAAAACTAAATAAATGGAAACAAATCAACCACTAAAATAAAAGGAAACAAAATAAACTTAGAAAAGGTTTTGACTAGATGACCTTATTTCAAGGAAAACCAAAAGGAAACTAATTAAAACATAACCTGAACATATTGGACCTTATCGAGCACGTCCTTCTCCTTATTTTTAAGTGGCACATGGTTGTCACATGGTATTTTATGCGAGTTCTTCCAACTGGACTCAATGTGGGTCTTTGAAAACTTCATGTTGGGCATCAAGGACCAAGACAACGCCTCTTGGACCTTTATGAGATGCAATCTGACTCATCAACATGGGCTCTATCTCTTGAAGGTCTTGGATCAAACAGTTCATTGCTTTGGTCCTAGCTCTTGTCATTGGGCCTCTAACATCTTGTAATGGATCTTTACGAACATTAGACTCAAATGTTGGGCCTTTGATATGGGAACTTTGTTTAGCCCCTTGCCTTGCACATTCAGACTTCAAATCAAATCCAATTTTAGCTATTAAGCCTCCTTTTGCCAACTTATGTCCATGCAAGTCATGTCCCAAGCTTCCTTCTTGTCTTTCATATGACCATGGTTCTCCATCATTCCCTCCCTCCTTGAAATGATTCATCCTCAAATCTGCAGTATCAAAGAGGGATAAGTCAGATACATTGAATGTAGTACTAGCATTACCATAGGAGCAAGGCAAATTAATTTTATAAGTATTATCATTAATCCTTTCTAAAACTTGAAAGGGGCAATCTCCTCTTGGCTGTAGATTAGATTTCCTTTGTTCAGGAAACTTCTCCTTTTTCAAGTGCACCCAAACCCAATCTCTGCATTCAAATACAGCACACCTTCAGTCTTTATTGGCTTGCTTTGCTTATTATTCATTTCTCCTTTCAATTTTGGCTCTAACTTTAGCTTGCAACTCCTGTATAAATTTATCCTTTTCACGCCATCAAGGTTAGTAAACTCATTAGAAGGCAATAGAAGAATTTCTAAAGGGTTTAAAGGATTAAACTCATAAACACTCTCAAAAGGAAAAATTTGAGAAGAAGAATGACTAGCACAAATATAAGCAAACTTAATTTGTGGGAGACACTTTTTTCCAATTCTTCTTGGATGATCACATGTAACAATGTAGTCAAAGTTCTATTTACCACTTTAGTTTAACTATCCGTTTGAGGATGTGCAACAGTAGAAAACAAGATTTTAGGGTTTATTCCATAGAGTTCTCAAAAAGTGACTAAGAAATTTCACATCTCTATCACTTACAATAGTCTTTAGCAACCCAAGCAATCTTACAACCTCTTTAAAGAACAAGTCAGCAACATGAATAACATCATTGGTTTTAGAACAAGCAATAAAGTGAGTCATCTTGTTAAATCGATCAACCACCATAAAGATGCTATCCTTTCCACTAGATGATCTGGGCAATCCAAACACAAAGTCTATAGATATATCGACCCAAGGATAAGAGGGGACGGGTAAGGGAGAATATAAACCATGTGATTGAACCTTAGATTTTGCATGCCTACAAGTAACACATTTAGCACAAACGGAAACAACATCCTTTCTCATGTTGGGCTAGTAAAAATGTTCATGCAAAAGAGCTAAAATTTTCTCAACAAAACCCATCAATCCATCGTCTTGTGTCTCTTTGACAAGTAATTCATACATAGAGCAAGATGAAATGCAAAGTTTATCTGTTTTGAATAGAAATACATCAAATCTATAGAAATTATCAATGCCATGTTTTTCAAAAGATTTCCAAATTTTTGCAAAGTCACAATCATATTCATACATGCTGTTCAAAATCTCAAAACCAAGTAATCTAGCATGCATAGAGGTAAGAAGAGAGTATCTCCTAGAAAAAGCATCAAACATAATGTTTTCTTTCACTTGTTTATGTTTAATAACATAAGGAAAAGTTTCAATAAATTCCACCCACCTAGCATGTCTATTGTTAAATTGTCCTTGGGACTCTAGAAACTTCAAACTTTCATGATCAAAATGAATGATAAATTCTTTGGCCACAAGTAATGTTGTCAAGTCTCTAAATACTTTTTTAACACATACAACTCTTTATCATAAGTGAAGTAATTGAAAGTAGCACCATTTAATTTTTCACTAAAATAAGCAAAGGGTTTAGAATCCTACATTAAAACAGCACCAGTGCCGATTGCAAAAGCATCACATTCAACCTCAAAGACTTTAGAAAAATCAGGAAGAATAAGAAGAGGAGCATTGGTCAATTTTTCTTTCAAGGTGTTAAAAGCAACCTTTAGTGAATCACCCCATTTGAAAATCACATTCTTTTTTACCAATTCATTCAAAGGGGCAGCAATAGTAGAGAAGTCCTTTACAAATCTCCTATAGAAGCTTCCCAAGCCATGGAAGCTTCGAACTTCATTCGCATTCTTGGGAGTTGGCCATTCTCTAATTGCCTTCACTTTCTCTTCATCAACTTGAAGTCCTTTAGCACCTATAATAAAACCAAGAAACACAACAGTATCCATGCAAAAGGAACATTTTTCTAAATTGATATAAAGCTATTCTCTCTTAAAGTCCACACACATTATGCAAGTGTGAAACATGATCATTTAAACTCCTAGAATACACTAGAATATCATCAAAACAAACATCCACATACTTTTCAATAAAAAGGCGAAACACATGATTAATCAAACTCATGAAAGTAATAGGTGTATTGGTCAAGCCAAAAGGCATAACTAACCACTCATACAACCCAAACTTAGTTTTGAAAGCAATTTTCCACTCATCACCATTTCTCATGCTAATTTGATGGTACCCACTTCTAAGATCAATTTTAGAAAATATATAAGCACCATGCAACTCATCAAGCATATCATCTAAACAAGGGATAAGGTAACAATATTTCACCATGATTTTATTAATGGCTCTGCAATCAACACACATTCTCTATTTGCCATCTTTTTTAGGAACAAGTACAACTAGCACAACACATGGGCTCAAGCTTTCTCTCACAATGCCCTTTTTCGTAAGCTCTTCAGTTTCTTCCGAATTGGCTCTGTAAATAGGCCTGTTCAGAATTGAAGCTCCATGAAGGAAGTCTATATGGTTCTTAATGACTCTAAAAGGGGCAATCCATAGGGAATCTCCTCCTGAAATCAGTCACTGAAGTCCTATAACAAAGACAAAACACTAGGCTTACCATGGAAAGGAAAAGAATAGCAATTTTCGTATCCATCATGCCTAACTTTTTTATTGAATTGCCAAGGCCTACCAAGCAAAACATGTCCAGCATACATAAGTGCAACATCACATAAAATCTCATCATAATACTTGCCAACAGAAAGTGCAACCATCACTTGTTTGGTGACTTTCACCTCACCATAATCATTAAGCCATTGCAATTTATATGGTCTAGGATGTTTTCAATGTAGGCAATTTAAGCTTGTCAACAAGTAAAGTGCTAGCAACATTGGCACAACTTCCACCATCTGTGATAATGCTACAAAGTTTACCATTAATGAGACACCTTGTATGAAAGATGTGCTCATGTTGCTCTTCTTCAAGATCTTCTTTTGGTTGGATATTAAGAGCACGTCTAGCTACAAGGGCTTCACCAACCTCAGCATCACAATCAACATTGGAACCATCCATCAATGGAGGCACATCATCAAAATCATCACTGTCACTACTTTCGCTAGCAAGATCACCATTCTCAAGCAAAATCATATTTCTTTTGTTAGGGCATTGAGAAGCAATATGACCAAAACCTTGACATTTAAAACACTTAACTTTATAAGGCGGAGTAGAAAAAGATTTGAGTCATTTTTACCCTTAGGATTTGGTCTAGAGAATTTAGGTTTACTCTCCTCCTTCAAGCTATTCTTCCAAAAACTCAATCCAGCACCATTTTGGATCTTTAATTGCTTTTCTGCCATGATGGCCTTATGCAACAACTCATCCATGTCAAGGAAATTTTGCAGCTCTATAATGGAAGTAATTCAGGGTGCAAAACATCATGAAATGTTCTTTTCCTTTCTTTTTTTGGATTTCTTCTTCTTGTCTTTTTTCAGATAATTTGAAATTCACATGAATAAGTATGGAAAAAAAATGCCAGCCGGTTTTCAAAAGCTGAATGCTCTCAAATTTCATCTTAGTGTAACTTGCTCTATAAAGCTCAAATTGGAATGATTCTAAGACGAGAAGAAATAAGAGATTATGAACCTTAAGAAACACCTATTAATTAACCAAAAAATCAATAAAATGTGAATGAAACAATGGATCAAAAACATACAGAGATGGAGAATGAAAATAAACAACCCAAAAGGATAGCAATTTAAAATATAGCAGCCAAAGCTCTGATACCAAATGATGTGAGACCTAATACGAACTTGTCCTAGAGAACCTTCAACAAGATAAAGCTATGCCCCATATCGGCTAGAATCAAACAAACATCTTGAAGCACAAGAAACAAAATTGAAAACATAGAAACAGATCACAAAGAGAAAAGGGGGCTAGAAGAATGTTGGTCAATGGAAAGAACCCTCAGAGAACTTGTCTCTTAGAATCCTAGCCTAGGGACACCGCAAAGGAAGACCACACCTTTGATAAATTAACTATTCTCAAAGAATACAAAGAAAGAAAAAATGCTTTGAATAATACTCAACATTATTTCTGAATCAATCCCCTCAAAGTACATAGAGGATGCCTATTTATAGGAAAAACTTTCTAAATTAGTTTCCTAAGGCAAAAACTAAATAAAAGGAAACTAATCAACCCCTAAAATAAAAAGAAACAAAATAAACATAGAAAAGGTTTTGACTACATGACCTTATTTTAAGGAAAACAAGAAGGAAACTAACTAAAACATGATCTGAATATATTGGACCTTATTAAGCATGTCCTTCTCCTTATTTTTAAGGGGAACATGGTTGTCATATGGTATTTTACATGAGTTTTTCCAATTGGATTCATGCTGGGCTTCAAGGACTAAGACAATGCCTCTTGGAACTTTATGAGATGCAATTTGACTCAACAATATGGGCTCTATCTCTTGAAGGTCCTGGATCAAACAATTCAATGCTTGCTTTATTACTTTTTCCCTAGCTCTTGTCATTGAGCCCCCAACCTCTTGTAATTAATCTTTAGGAACACTAGAATTAAATGTTGAACCTTTGATATGGAAATTTCGTTCAGGCCCTTGCCTTGTGCATTCAAACTTTAAATTTGATCCAATTTCAGCTCCAAAGCCTCCTTTTGTCGGCTCATCTCCATGCAAGTCATGTCCCAAGCTTCTTTCTTGTCTTTAACATGACCATGGTTCTTTGTCATTCCCTCCCTCCTTGAAAGGATCATCCTTGAATCTACAACATGATACGGAAACCCCAAGAAATCTGACCTCATTCTATTGGTTCATTACCCTAACTTTCTATCCCAAGAACATGCTAAATCAAACCTCAATTTCGTGACCCAATCCCAAAGAAATCGGAATCTAATTCACATTGCAAGTACTTACTTGTTATTGCAAATCAATTTCTTGAAGTAACCAAGAAGGCAATCAGAGCTCTTTGAAGAAATCCAAACTTTTGAAATTTCGTGCATTCAAACCATTCAAAAGTTGTCTTACTGCCCTCATCTCATTCTATTTATATTGTAGAAAATAAGATGACCTAAACCTCTAAAGCAAACAATGGGCTTAGTACAATCAACCCATAAAAACAAGTTCAAACCTTAAACTAAATAAAAGCAAACAATGAACCTAATACAAATAGCCCATAAAACAAGTTCAAAACTTAAACTAAATAAAATCAACTAAATTACAAGCCCAAGTAATGCAATCAGCCCTTTTATAACAGATATTTAGCTTGTCTTCAAAATTGGCTAAGTATTAGCCTCTTCACGCCTCCCCTAGCAAAATTACAAGCTTTGGCATGCCTTGGTATTCCTCTATGGATGTCTTGGCGTCATTGTGGATTTGAGATGTGATTAAGCCTTGAACAAATCCTTGCATAGCTTGCTTGAGCCTTGAAGCTTTCTGCCTTGTAATTGGTCCACTAGACATAGAAAGCTTGTCTTGGTGAGTAATGTTATGCTGTTAAACCTCCTTGCAAAGGGTGGATGTATCACAACATCAAAGAGGGATAAGTCAGATAGATTGAATATAGCACTAACATTACCATAGGAGCTAGGCAAATCAATTTTATAAACATTATCATTAATTCTTTCTAAAACTTGAAAGGGGCCATCTCCTATTAGTCGTAGCATAGATTTCTTTCATTCAAGAATCCTCTGGTGCCGTTGCTAGGGAACTTGTCCTAGAGAACCTTCAATAAGATGGAGTTATGCCCGGGAACAGCTAGAATCAAACAAACATATGGAAGCATAAGAAACAAAATTGAAAAGATAGAAATAGAACATAAAGAGAAAATGGGGTTACAAAAATGATGGTCAATGGAAAGAACCCTGAGAGAACTTGTCTCTTAGAACCCTAGCCTTGGGACACCACAAAGGAAGATCATGCCTTTGATAAGTCATGTATTCTTTGAGAATACAAAGAAAGCAAAAATGCTCTAAATAACACTCAATATTATTTCTGAATCAATCTCCTCAAAGGACATAGAGGGTGCCTATTTATAGGAAAAATTGTCTAAATTAGTGTGCTAAGGCAAAAATTAAACAAAAGGAAACAAATCAACCCCTAAAATAAAAAGAAACAAAATAAACTTACAAAAGGTTTTGACTAGATGACCTTATTTCATAGAAAACCAAAAGGAAACTAATTAAAACATGATCGTATTGGACCTTATTAAGCACGTCCTTCTCCTTATTTTTAAGTGGCACATGATTGTTACATGGTATTTTATGTGAGTTCTTCCAACTGGACTCAATGTGGGCCTTTAGACACTTCAGTTTAAGCTTCAAGGACTATGACAATGCCTCTTGGAACTTTATGAGATGCAATCTGACCCAATAACATGGGCTTTATCTCTTAAAGTTCTTGGATCAAACAATTCAATGCTTGCTTCATTGCTTTGACCCTAGCTCTTGTCATTGGGCGTCCAACATCTTGTAATGGATCTTAGGAACATTAGACTTAAATGTTGGGTCTTTGGTATGGGAATTTCGTTCAACCCCTTGCCTTGCACATTCAGACTTCAAATATGATCCAATTTTAGCTCTTAAGCCTCCTTTTGCTGGCTCATGTTCATGCAAGTCATGTCCCAAGTTTCCTTCCTATCTTTCACATGCCCATGGTTCTCCATCAACTATGCTTCTAATGGTTACAAGAGTATATCTATTTTTGTAGCTATCATGAGTAACCTTCCTATCAAACATCTATAAACTCCCTAAGATTATATGACCAATGCGTATAAAGCACCTCTTCCTTGTAGTTGCCAATAGAAATCATCCCTAACACTTGCTTTGACAACTTAACTTCTCTCTAGTAGTTTAACTATTTTAACTTATATGGTTTATAATATTTCAATGTAGGCATTTTCAATTTCTTAACCAACAAAGTACTAGTAACATTGGTTCAGCTACCACTATCAATAACCATGCTGCATACTTTGTGGCTCACCTAGCATAGAGTTTGAAAGATGTGCTCAAGTTGTTCTTCATCATCATCGTCTTCCTTGGGTTGAATTGTAATTTATGCCGTATAACAAGCATATCACCATGTATGGGTTCTTCATTATCAACATCAATTGAACTAACACTATCAACATTACCATTATCCAACACAATCATAATCCTTTTCTTTGGACATTGAGAAGAAAAATGCCCAAATCCCTAACACTCAAAACACTTACATCATGAGATTTAGAACAGGATTTATATTTAGTTTTACCTTTAAAAGAAGAACAAACTAAATCTTTGTCCTTCACAACTTTGGTTTTTTATTCAATTTGACTTCATGAAGAGTTAGAAGTTGTGCAAAACTTGTTGTTGGACTTCAATTTCGATTCCACCTTGACAACCTTATGCAACAACTCCTCTATCTCCTTATATTGTTGTTATTCAACCGCATCAGTATTTTTTATTCAATCCTCTAATAAATCTGGCCAAGTTGCCTCATGATCCTCCTCTATACTTCCCCTAATCATAGCTATCTCTATCTCCTTGTAGTAGTCCTTACCATTCACAGACCTTGCATTAACTCTTACAACTTTCAATATAAGTCCCTATAGTAATGACTAGGCATAAACCTAGCTCACATCACTAACTTCATCTCCTCCCATGACCAAATAGGCCTCTTACCGTTCCTAGACCTACCAATCACAAATGGATCCTACTAGATACTAGCATAATCTATGAATGCAAACACTGCAAGTTTTACTTTTTCTTCACTCTAATAATTTGACAGTGACTTCCTCTCTCACTCCTAAGTACAACATAGGATAATTTTTACATAGGTAGGAATTTTCATTTTATTACTACCTAAGTTCTTTTCTTCGATACAATCTTTTTTCTTCTTAGAATTACTCTCCCTACAATCAAAATGCTCCTCTTCCTCCTCCGCAACCACTTAACATCAATGTCAACACTATTTCCACCACTACCTATATTTAAAAACCAACAAAAATTTCTTAGAAACAAAAAGTAGTTTTTCCTCACATACTCTCTTTTATATTTACACTTGAGCTTCTTTATCACTCATATTTCAGTCAATTTGGCCTTTTTGATATTGTTCTCATCCTTTTTCCATTTACCACTCAACTTCCACTTTTAAACTTTTAGTAGGAATCAACGATCCTACCAAAACAACTATTATTAACCAAACGGAAGGAAAAATCAACAAGAATTTTCAAAAATAGGAAAAAATGAAATAGAAGTAAATGAAAAAAAACCAGCAATAACCAAATGGAAGGAAAAATTAGCAACAATTTTCGATAATAGGAAAAGGTCAAATAGGAGTAAATGAGGAATAAGCGGCAAATCAATAATAGCCAAAATCAAACATTAGTAAATGAGGAATAAGCATTGTCTAAACTAATCAATCAATCAAAAACCCTCTAGAAATAACTAGCAAAAATGGAGATTCAAAGCTAATATAGCAAATATAGATTTTTTTCTCTCTTTTACCTTTACGTTTCTTTTTTTTTACCTTTTTGTGATTGCCTCAAATCATATTCAAAGTACAATCAGATGCAATTTACAACTTAGCTCTAATTCAAATTATTAATCATGCATGAAAGCACATAGTACCAAGAACCCAAAATTCTCGCAAAAAGATACAACCTGGTGTACTATAAACTAACAAAAAAAAGGATAGAAGCAAATTAGGTCTACTTCAAGAATTGATACATCACAGAAAAAAAAAACAAATAAAAATTATTGTTATGCACAAGAGGAATATGGAATGACTATTAGAGATGAAAAGAATTTAAACGATAAACATGATTACAAACAATTGAAGCTATGATACAAATTGATAAGAAACCTAAGCTCTAAGGAGCTCAAACAAAATATTGAATTTAGACTTCTATGATCGAATTGGAAAAATTAAAAAAAAATTGACCCTAACCAAACCTGTTGACTAAAATTGAAATTATAAGGTTTTTGATCACCATAAGTTGCCTTGAAAAGATTAGATTTAGGCAGTGCTTGATTCATGGGTTTAGAAGACAACAATAGGTATGGGAATGAAAAATGTAGGTTGGTTATATATTATCATTGCATGAATAATATTTTGATATCTGAGTTTTAGGAATTACTCCATATCCCCTGAATATGTGAGGAATTAAAGTCATTCTTTTTTTGATAAAATAAAATAATATATTAAATATAATTAATTAGAATATATTAAATATAATTAATTAAAATTAAATATATTCTAAATATAATTAATTAGAATACATTAAAATTAAGTATAATTAATTACAATATATAAATTTTGATAAAAATTAACAAATTTTTATTTTTCCCTTTTTAGTAAAACAATATAATTAACTAAATATGATTCATTAGAATATATTAAAGTTAAATATAATTAAATAGAATATATTAAATTTTGATTTAAAATAAAAATATGATTTTTAGCAAAAATATAATTAATTAAGTATAATTAATTGAAATATATTAAAATTAAATATAATTAATTAGAATATATTGAAATTTCATGTTAAAAATTTAACATATTTTTTATTTTTTCCTTTTTGGTAAAACAATATAATTAATTAGAATGTATTAAAATTAGAATATATTTCTCAAGATTTTCAACAAACCAAACACTATTAATAGTAATAGTAATCATTCCTTCATTCTAACCAACCATCATAATTATAATGATTATATCAATTTTCAATACTCACTATATTTATTATCATTCCTATTACCATTACCCCCAAGTGAACCAACAATCTCCTTAGTGCTTGGGTAAAGAACCAAGAAGAAACAATCACAAAATATAAGAAAATCCTCAAAATTCATATTATTGTTTTGCTAAATATAATACACACATATAATCTCTTATTTAGGTTTTTAGAATCTTAAAAAAGAAACGACCCCTTTGATTAGGTAATACATACATAAAATGATTGGGAAAAAATTTTTCCCTATTAAACATGAGTCATAAATGAAAAAGGAAATCAACAAAAATCTGAAACAGATCTTAATTAAAGGATTCCTAAATAAATAGGAATTTTAAACAACAATCAGACAAATATATTCTTTTATAAGATGAATACAAAAGAGAAGAAAACAAACACATCAACAAAAGATGCAAGAGAAATCAAAGAATGGATATGCAAACCTGATTTTAGAGCCAAAGCCCTTATACATGATAATGTGAACCTAACTAAGAGCAGCAAAAGAGAATATTCAAAATTGATAACTTTACCCTAGGATCGTCTAAGAAGCCAGATTTATGAAAAGAACTAAGATCCATTGTTTGTATGACCAAACAAAAACCCAATTAATAAGAAAAGTTATAGATCACACACTAAGGATAAAAAAGAGAAGGTGAGTGAGAAGTCTGAATTATGAATGCTACAAGTTAAATACTTGATAAGTTCAAAGAGGGCAATGAAGAACCAAGAAAGAGAATGCTCGCTAAAATATTATTATTGATAAAATTCTCTCCGTACAAGCACGATTCATCACTAAAATCATCATCATAACTAAAGAGAGTTCTACATAATCACTCTTCCCTTGGAATGGTGGAATTTTGCATTTTGTGCTCCCTAAGTTGTTATTAACCTAAACTCCAATATTACTTATTAACCTAAACTCCAATATTATGCCTAAATCTGACTAAACTAGCATTTGAGGCCTACACTACATTTTCTAAATCATCACTAAAATCATCATCATGCTCCCTTGCTCATCATTGTGTTTTTGGCTGCTACTGCCTTTTATGTACATTTTTATTCCAGCCTTTTAAATTTATCATCAATTGCATCGGATCTAATGAAAAGTTTTTCCAATGGTTGTTGCACAATTGTCATGTATAATTTCATGATAAAATTGTCTTAGATGCCTCAATCTAATTTGTATTATTTCCTTGAGACATGTTTTAAACCTACAAAAATAATATTAATTTAAATTACAAACATTCCCTTAAGTGTTTCCCTGGATTGATATTTCTCACTCTTGTGTTTCACTAAGAAAGTAGATTCCCACCCCCCTCTTTTAACAGTATCACTTTTGACTTTTCCAATCTTATTTCTATTTCTTCAATTAGTTATTGAACTAATGAAAACAACCAAGAATTAACTTGTAACACCCAAAAACAAACAAATTAGCCTTCACAATTTGAGAAAGGAATGTAAAGAAAAAAATGGAATCAAGTAAAGAGAAAATTTTTAGAATTAAGACACCAAGAAAACAAATATTCAGATGAGAAGAGTCCAAGGTGCAATTTGAACAAAGAGAATTTTGTGACAAAACAAGATGGTCTAAATATATCAAACTATATAAAGGTATAGATAAACATGGAAATCATATATAACTCAAAATTTATTCAAAGTAACAATTTTTTATTAGTTTCCCTCACTAAGCATCAATTTGAGTGATATGAACCTTAGTAAAATAACACCTAAGACAAAATCAATAAGGAAAAGAAATCCCATGATCCTTCTTGAATCAAGCAAAGAACTCGAAACCATCCAAACTTGATAATTGGAACCAAAGTTATAAGTTGATCACTATAAGTTAGATTGAAGAGACCAGATTTAACTCTTGACAAAAGAACCTAATGAGAACCTTGGTGAAGGAAAACCTAAGACCTTGAATAAAAGAGGAAAAGAAACCCTATAATCCTTTTTGAATGAGGCAAAATACCCAATCCTAACTGAATTTCCACCTTTCTAAACAACTCCAAGATTTCCTTCTCCTTTTCTTCCTTTTTGGACCTTGCAGACCTTAAAGGAAAAGGGAAGTTAGTTTAAAATTGGAATTCATCGGATCAGAAGTTACCCTTGGAGCACTGAAGCTCTCGGCTTTGGATGGATCAAATGGGTGCGCCTCGGGTTTTGTGGTGGGTGCATCAGTTTCAGGTTCTCTTCCTCCTCCATTGTTATTTCCTTGAACTTTTGTTCTCCAAGTAACTTCCCACTCCTAAGTTGGATAGCATGGACTGATTCCTTTGGATTCAAGGATTAGGGAGGAAGCTTACTTGAACTCTGAGCATCAACTTGCTTCTCCAAATTATGTATGCTAGCCTCGGTTTGTTGCTGCATTGCCTTAGTTTTTTGCTGAAAATTCATGAAAGTTTGCTGCATAGCATAATTGTTAGTAGCCATATATTTCATAAGTTCTTTCAAGTCATCAAGAGAAGTATCAAAAGAAGGAGTAGAATATTGAGGGCCAGGTTTTAGGTGAATTTGTGCATTTGGTTGGAAACCCAGAGGTGGTGGGTTCAGTCTATTGCCACCATTGTGCATAGGTGGTTGTTGATTTCCATAACGTAAATTTGGATGATCTCTCCAGCCTGGATTATAGGTATTTTCATATGGATCGTACCTACGTTGTGCCTTAGCAAAACCTCCACCTAAAGCATTGGCATGCTCAATTGGGTCATCTTGCATGGTTGGACATATATCAGTACTATGACCATCCATTGAGCAAATATCATAGACTTTCACTTGCTGCACATTACCACACATCATAGCACGCACAAGAAAGCTCAGTTCATCAACTTTATTTTCAAGGGAAGAACTACTTACCTTATTCACACATTTAGCATGAAAATCACCAAGGGTGCCAAATCGCTTGGAATTTGCTGCCATGTTAGATATCAAGTTTTTAGTAGCTTCTGAAGTTTTGTCAACAAGAGCACCACCTCTTGCCGCATCTATAATACTTCTATCTTGGGGTGTAAGTCCCTCATAAAAGTATTGGATGAGCAGTTGGTCTGGGATCTGATGGTGAGGGAACTTAATGCAGAGTTTTTCAAACCTTTACCAATATTCAGAAAATATTTCAGCATGAGCTTATCTTATGCCACATATTTCTTTCCTAATATTTTTAGCACAAGAAGCTGGGAAATACCTCTCCAAAAACACCCTCTTTAAGTCATTCCATTGAGTGATGGAACCGGGACGAATAGAGAATTAATTCTTTAGCTGCCCCTTTTAAAGAGAAGGGAAAAGCTTTCAGTTTTACTTGGTGTTAACCCTTGCGGTTTCATTCCATTACAAACCATATGGAACTCCTTAAGATAAGAATGAGGATCTTCACCTGCAAGACCATTAAAACAGGGCAATAGATGGATAAAACCAAATGTCAACTCAATGTTAGCATTTTGCACATTAATACATAGGGGTTGGTTATCAAGGTTAGGAACGGCAAGCTCCTTTAAAGAACGTTGGGGTTAGACCGCCATTGCTAAGGGATTGACTTCAGATGAATTTGATGAGGATGATGATCATTCTCCTACTTCAAGCTCCGGACGAAAAAGAGGGTTGAATGAGCAACTCTTTTCGTCTAGGGTGCGTGAAAAAGGATCAAAAAGTGGCGAGCATATGGGTGATTGGTCTAAATGGATTTCTTCTTCGGTAAGTTGTTGTTCAAATGGATTGGACATGCAACCTACAAAAGAGAGATAAATAAACACAAAAACAAACCTAAAAAGGAGTTAGTACAAATTACGTTCCCCGACAATGGCGCCAAAATTTGGCAAGGTGTCGTTATGCCTCCAAATTAAACCCTAAAAGCTAACATAGTGGTATGGGCAAGTAGAGTATCATTCCCACAGAGAACTTATAAAATATGCAACTAACTCACAACAAGCAAACAATGTGATTATTCAACTCTCAATTAAAATGCAAAAATCTACTAAATTTAAGACAGAAAAGGCATAGGTGCAAAATTAGACACTAAACTAATAATTAAACAAGCACACACTTAAGACTACTATTAAGAAGACCTAAACAAACAACAATTAACTAAAAAGAACTAATATGCAAAGCACAGACTAGTAATCAAAACTAACAAAAGCCAAGAAGGGGGTTTTTATATGTATGTGAAATTAACTTGAAAAAACTAATTAAATAAATTAAATAAAGTAACAATGCAAACGTGTCACACATTGTTGGGGAGGCCTTGGCAGTATGATAGGCGTATCCATGATGGCTACAAGAATAGATAATCCCTCAAAATGGGAGATCAGACCTATGTTTTAGGTTCTCTATCGCCAAAGGAGGTCCATGAGGATTAAATCAGGCTTGCAAAAGCCATGGAAGAACTAAAACAAAGGGTAGCCGAGAGTTTTTTAAAAAAAGGAAAAGAGGCCATGTAAGAAATTGATACTAAAAGCCCAATTGAGAGAAATTGTGAGGAAAGAAAAGAGGGAAGTGCAATCGAAAAAGGGGACTTGAGTGAAAAGAAGAGTGGAAAAAAAAGAGTACTTTCTTTGCAAAATCAAGAGATTTTAGACAAGTGTTGTACACACATAAGCATCTAATTTTGCTTAATTATAGAGAAACTCTTTCTAATGAGTTTGACCTTGATTCTTCTGTACCTAGTGTTGTTAAATCTGTTTTGCAAGAATACTCAGATGTGTTTCCAAATGAGATGCCTAAGGGACTTCCACCTTTGAGGGGCATTGAACATCAAATTGATTTTGTGCCAAGAGCTCAAATTCCAAACCGCCTAGCTTATAGGAGTAATCCTAAGGAGACAAAGGAATTTTAGAAGTAAGTGGAGGAAATTTTAGAGAAGGGGCATGTAAGGGAAAGCTTAAGCCCATGTGTTGTTCCTATGTTATTAGTGCCAAAAAAAGAAGGAACATGGAGCTTGTGTGTGGATTGAAGGGCAGTAAATAAGATAACAGTAAAGTATCGCCACCCTATTCCTAGACTAGATGATATGCTTCCCGAGCTACATGGTGCACGTTTCTTTACAAAATTTGATCTCATGAGTGAATATCATCATATTAGGATGAAAGTTGGAGATGAACGGAAAACTACTTTTAAAACTAAATATGGTTTGTATGAGTAGTTGGTCATGCCATTTGGTTTGACAAATCCACCTAGCACTTTCATGAGATTGATGAACCATGTTTTGTGTGAAGTTGTTGTCAAGTTTGTGATTTATGCTTTGATGAAATTCTAATTTATAGCAAAATCCTAGATGAGCATGTTTTGCATTTTAAATCTGTACTTAAGGCACTTAGAAGTGAAAAATTGTATGCTAAGCTTAAAAAGTGTTCTTTTTGTATGGATGAAGTAGTGTTTCTTTGTTTTGTTATTTCTACCCTTGATGTCCATGTTGATGAGGAGAAGGTTAAGGCTATCAAAGATTGGCCTACTCCTAAATCAGTGATGTGCATAGTTTTCATGATTTGGCTAGCTTTTATAGGCGTTTTGTTAAGGGCTTTAGCACCATTGGCTGAAATAATTAAAAAGGATGTTAGCTTTAAGTGGAATGAGATACAAGAACTTGCATTTAATACTTCGATAGATCAATTATGTTCTGCACCTGTTCTAAGTTTGCCTAACTTTAATGAAGCTTTTGACATTGATTGTGATGCTTTCGAGATATGTATTGGTGCTATTTTGATGCAGGGTAGGCATCCTATTGCTTTTTTTAGTAAAAAGCTTTGTGGACCACAACTGAACTATTCCACTTATGACAAGGAGCTCTATGCCTTGGTGAGAGCATTGGACACTTGGCAACACTACTTACGGTCAAAGGAGTTTGTGGTGCATTTTGACTATGAATCACTTAAGCATTTGAAAGGCCAAGGTAAGTTGATTAAGAGACATGAAAAATGGCTAGAGTTCATTGAAACTTTTCCATATGTGATCAAGTACAAGCAAGTTAAGGAAAATGTAGTAGCTAATGCACTATCAAGAAGGTACACTCTAATCAATACTTTAAGTTCTAAAATTCTGGGATTTGAGTTTATTAGAGATTTGTATGCTTCAGATTTTGATTTTAGGAATGTTTATGATGCATGTGAGCATGCTGCATTTCAAAAGTTTTATATACATGATGGGTAATTGTTTAGGGAGAATAAGCTTTGTGTGCCTAATTGCTCTATGTGTGACATACTTGCATGTGAATCACATTGTGGGGGTTTAATGGGTCATTTGAGGGTGCAAAAAAAATATGACATACTTTGTGAACATTTTTATTGGCCTAATATGAGAAAAGATGTTGAGAAAGTCTGTTCTAGGTGTGTTGC
>JAOSBN010171389.1:0-20484 GCA_027563595.1 Erythroxylum suave | reverse complement strand
TAGAATTAATTCTAATGAGATTAAATTAATTATGGGCTTATTGGAGCTTGAATTATCTAAGTCCAATAAGATTCCCCGTTTGGCTTCAAGGAAGGTTATCAGGCTAAGTAAGAAATATAAATGGAGGTTTTAAAGCCCATGATTGAATGTTGGGCTTATACTAACTAATGGTTAATTAGAAACCCAAATGAATATTTAGAAATGGGTTAGCTTTGGTTTAATTTGATTTATTAGATTAATTAAATTAAAACAAAGTTATTAAAGATAAATGGAGATGGAATTTCGGTTTTAATGAGTAAATGTGCAGCTACACATTTAACATTAGTTTGCTACATTTCAGATGTATCTTAACATGCTTTATCATCATTAAATGGAGTAATAACCTTATCATTAATTGGTTTAGTGGTGGTCTTTTAATGATAACATATAACCTATCAACATTCATTAGATTAAAGAAGAAAGAGGTACATTTGATAGACCATCTTCCTTATTTCATCATCAAAAACCAAAGATGTCACATTTAGGTTAATAGTCTTTTCATATAGCCATCTTAAAGACAAATGAAAAGTGTCTCATTTATTGGCTTCTTTATGATTGATTTAAAAAGAAGATATGCATTTGATGCAAATCTCTTCTTTCTTTTGAGGTTAACTGAAATTGAGAGTATGTAAGAAAGGGTTCTTACATTGTTTTGAGACTCTCTCCCCTATCTTGCATAGTGAGCTGAAAATTGCATAAGGGTGTTTCATTTTTTGGCTACTTTCTTCTGAGAAAAATCTCCTCCAAAGTTTTCTTCTCCTTTCCCACCAAAAGATCTTGTTAACTAAGTTGTCCAAGAAGAACAAGTGGTAGATCGGATTGGTTGAGGATACAATATCAAGAAGAGGATACATCGCCTAGGAGAGGATACATTGTTAAGGATGGGATAACACAATGAGGAGTTAAAGCTGTGATGGATGTGGTAATATTTTCCATCTTGTGATTATACAAATGTTTTTCCTTATACTATATCATGTGTAGCTATGCATGTTGATTTGGATATATTTCTTCCGCTGAAATTTTGATTTTTAAAAAATTTTGAAATCTATCGTTTCTTCTAAATCGATGCATGTTTTATTTTCCAATCCAGCACCTCCTCCCTATAAAAAGTTCCTCATAAGCTTTTCTAGTGATTTGATTACTCTTGTTGCTAGCACCATATTTGAGGACCAATAAGTGGGTATAGAGTTGAACAACTGTAACCTTCATCTAAAAGATATAGCAGAGTTAGTCCACGAGGAGAATTTCTTCTGAATTTTTTCAATGAGCTGGTAGCATTCCCAAAACTGAGTCAGTCTGGAAGTAATTGGAAGATCTATAGAGCATATAAGAGTATGATTCCTTAGCATACCAGATAAGGAAGAAACTACACCTTCCAAATGATCAACACTTTTAGGGAGAACAAAAATGGATTTTGTTATAGTTAATAGTGAGGCTAGACATAAAGCTAAATATGTTCAAAGAAGTTACAAGGAGTTTGATAGAAGCCTCATCATCCTTAGAGAATAGGAAAAGATCATCTACAAAGCATAAATTTACCAAAGAAACTTTCTTACATCGGCTATAATGTTTAGATCCTGAACTTTTGACAGTATTATACTTTAATAGAGAAGTTAGAGCTTCCATACATATTATGAACAAATAGGGAGACATAGGATCACTTTGTCTGAGTCCTCTATGCCCATGAAAGATTTTTGTAGGAGATCTATTGACTAATACGGTATGAGAAGGGGAAGTAATGCAAGCTTTTATCCATTTAATGAAAACCTTCAAAAACCCCATCACTTCTAGTAACTTCAACATAAAGTTCCATTATATAATCTCAAAAGCCTTCTTAAAATCTATCTTAAAAGCATAATTCTTTGGAGATTTCTTCCTCGAGTAGGTTCTAAGAAATTTTTGTACAATGGGAATGTTATCCCCTATTTTTTTGCCTTATAGGAAAGTTCTTTGATTGTAACTAATCAAAGACCCCAAAACAGATTTCAATCTATTGGCAATTATTTTTACTATCACTTTATAGTTGAAATTAAAACAAGCAATAGGTCTATAGTCCTCCAAGGTTACTGGATTGCTTAATTTAGGGATTAGGCATAGGTAGGTTTTGTTGATCTCCTTTAATAGAGTTCCTGAAGAAAAGAACTGTTTAACAACTTCTTTCACCATTGGATCAACCTCAATCCATGCTTTATGATAAAAGAAACCATTGAAATCATTAGGTCTAGGAGCTTTTTGGGATTCATTTGGAAGACTATCCCTTCTATCTCCGAATCTTTCACTGTTTTAGTTAATATAGTCTTCTCTTCATTTGAGAGCCTGTTATGAATAATGGAGTCCAATTGCTGAGTATTCACAGATACATTCCGAGAGATATAGAAATCTTTGAAGAAGTTCTCAACTTCTTTCAACAAATCCTCATGCTTATTTAACCTCCTCCCATCTGGTAATGTAATTTCCTTTATAGAATTGTAGTTCTCCTTAGTAATAATTAAGCTGAAGAAGAATTTAGTGTTCTTGTCTCCTTCTTTAAGCCACTTTACCCTAGTCGTTTGCTCCATAACACTGGCATAAATTGTATGAGTGATTCCTTCGGATTGGTATATGCTTTATGTGGTTAGTGTGTGAGAGTTGAATGGGGTTATGAAATATAATTGTTGCATTCGTCATCCAAGCTTAGTTGCTTTTTTACCCTAACCTGAGCACATATCGAACTCAATCTGAGCACACCTTGGGAAGGTGATACTCTCATAAACATTTCATCCTTCGCTTCATAGTTCACATCTTTATAGTATCAGTGCACTTAACTCTTATGTCTATCTCATTGCATTTGGTGTTGATCCACCAATTTCATTCATTTTCCTTACATCACTTAATTCCTAATACAGATCAATTTCACTTATCAGTAACATCTCCAATCAATTCTAGTTTTTCAACCATCTTTGGCCCTATTCATCCAAATAAAGAGGTGAACGACTCTTTTCATCATCTAACTCCTCATACGGTATTCTAATAAAATCACCATGATAATGATTGTGATGCTTAAATTCAAATGGAACTATATATTGATCTCATGTTCCTATACATATACTATCTCCAAACTTTCAAAGTAATCACTACCGTAGCAGTTCTAAATCATGTATCAAATAATCAACTCATAGGACTTTAGTCGTCTCCATAAATATGAAATTATGTTATTATGTTGCATTGTATTTTATCCAAATCTCTTATACAACATCATGGTAAACTATAAAATCTCCAAATCCAGATGATATAATTAATATCGGTGTTATAACTCCTCACAATTGTTTTTACATCCACGATATGTAAGATTAATCTCAATGTTCAAAAATATTCTCTTCACTTTTCAAATGCACTCCAAATATCCTGTATGATCATAATCACGAATTGATCCTTTTTGCTTGGATCACTTTAATCTTCAATACCATAATACTATTGGGGCATTTGTTAACTTGAATAAATGTTTCCAAAGCTCCATATGCCCATGATTAGTTCTTATAATTCCTTAAATAACTAATTCCTCATTTCTCAATGAGTTAACATTGTCTCACCTTATTTTCAATTTTCCAATTGACTTCCTTTCTAGAATAATTTTCTTAATTGATTTGATTTCCTATGATTTCATAATGAATTATTCTACTGTCTACTCATTCATATTAATTTCTCCACATATTTCAATTTATTTTCAATCTTAACTTCTTATGTTGGTAACACATTCATTAAAGTCTAATTTATATCTCCTGTGCATATTCACATAGAATATAATATGAACCTAAGTTCTCCTTACATTAGCAATAGTGTCATCTTAAATTCAAAATGCACTCACATAGTTGGATACTTTTTCAACAAACAAAAATACATACACTCCTAGTGGCATATTCTACATTTATACTTGTATTTCCATCAAATAGGACTCCAATACTCATTGTTGAATCATTATATGTTCATTTAAATCAATTCATGTTCATTTCATGTCGAGGATACTCCTAAACCTAGATGCCAACCTGGACATAAACCTAGTCGCTCTGATACCATAACTGTTGGAACCCATTTTCAGAGCCCAATGTTCACAGTCATACTTGAGCGCATTACCTTATAGGGTCCTTTTTATGGAACCTCATTAGCCAAGTCCTCATTCTCATAAAATCCCAAAATTTACATAATGTGAACACTTGATATATGATAATCTATTCTTATGTTTATATCCTCAATCATTACCTTAAAAAAATCACTCATTTTTATCTCTTATTTGCATATCAAACTAAGTACATTTCAATCTCCATTCAAGCCTAAATATGCATTGGTGGGTCTATAATTTGCATATGTACATGATTTAGGACAATTAGCATAACTTTCACTATAGATGTCAGATTATGGTCATTCAGGCATGGTTTCGAAGGGTAATTCGTGTTCTACAACTTCCGTGAAGACTCCGAAGAGAGATTCTCACTATTTAGAGAGTCAAAATTTTCACATTTTTAAAACTATCCCGAGAAGGCCAGCTTAACGGACATACGTACCTTCAAACCAACGCGGACTAGTTTGGGGACATTTTTAGACCCAAGAAGGTCCACCTAGCAAACATCAAATCTGTCTAATGGACAGTTATGGCTCAAATTTCATATTTCCAACTCCTACAAGTTACCTATGACCCATCTTATGCATATCTATCATTTCTAACTCATTTTCCTCATCATTTTCCTTTATTGTCACTCCCATATCAACTCAATATCTTTTACAATCAATTCATCATCCATGTTTGGTCATCATCCCAAAAACACAATCATTCATCTATATACATTCATCATGAAATTCTACACATGTTCATCCTCATTTATCATCTTCATTTCATCTTTAATTTATCTTAATACTTCTTCCCATTTCAAGACACCGTAGTACTTATAACACTACTTCTTCCCATTTCATGACACCATATTACTCTTGTTCTATTAGATCAAAATGGAAAAGCTGTAAAATGTCCTGCATACACCCTATGCAGCATCACTAACTTGTAACAATCATAACTTTCAAGTCCGATCTCCAAAATTTACAAACTATATATCATTGGAAAGCTAAAAGAATGAACTACAATATCTCAGATGAAAACCTTGTCCTAATCAGCCTAGATCAGTATAGTTTTTCCCCTGAATTCAGAACCCAATTTGACCCTTATGAAAAACTGGAAATTTGCAATGTACAACTTGGAAAGTCATGAGCATAACCATTAAACTACCCACTTTACTTCATTAAACTCCCTAGTCTCTACTCATTTGACTCATCCCTTACAAGTAATTCTCATCATTCACAAAAACCCTATGTTTCCTTTTCCTATACTATCTCACTATATATATATATCAACGATTCATGTTCAAAGTTCATTAACTTAATTGGATAATTTTTCCAAGTACATCTAATTTCAACTCACATCATCCATACATAATCCATATTTCATTAACAATAAAATAGAAGTTTACAAAACTTTAATGGCATTCCAAGCCATATTACATCATCGATATCCAAAATGCAAAATACAAAAGATACCAAACTCAATAATTCTCGAAATGCATCTAAAGTCTTGTTTTTACAAAATCTAACTTAATATACAGAAATATTGCAAAAATAGAGTGATGCCTCGACTCTTGGTTACTTGATCTCATTTTCTTCACCTAAAGATGGGATGAAAAGGGGGTGAGCTTAAAAGCTTGTGGGTAACAACTTTATAACGAATAACAAGCAAAATCATTTAAAATGTTCTTTGTCATAGAAAATTCTTATTGAATCATAAAACACTTGGTTCCTAAATTTTCAACCAAATTCATAATAAAATAAATCATGTATGCATCAATCTTGTCAACATATCATGAACACATAAACACATCAGAATGGTTTGGGTAAGTCCATGAACATAACGAACTACTCAATTCCAGATAATGGTCCTGTGTAGTTGTAAACTTGAGGGAGTCTATGAAGGAGCTCTGTGCCACTGGCGGGCAGGTGGGAGAAGCCTTTAACTTGGTCAACGTGCACGTGATATTCTTGAATGGATTACACCAAACCCATATAACATGTAACTCATGAATTGTAAACCAATTGCCCAAATGGCACATTTTGAAAAAAAAAACTTGCTTTTATGAGTATGAACTATTTCATATGCAATTGCATCATCTTTTTCACAATTAATCAACTAAATTCAAATATCAAGCATATTGCAATTTCTCAAATCATTCAGAAGCAACACATGCCACAATTATAAAGCAATGAAAAATGATTTTATTTTCTTGACTAAAAAGAAATCATAATGGCTCATTATCCAATTATAAACACGAAACCCACTTTAATTTCCTTGCGTGAAAACTTGGTCAAGGATGTCCCTCCTCTAGCTCCTCTTGCCTCTCTTACCTCCCTTTTATCAAAGACAAAATTCCCATTCAACAGGGTTTGAAATTAGAGAACCCATAAGACATATTTATTAAAATTGATCCTAAAATTCTTAAACCCAGACATTTTTTAAGATCTTTGAACCAAAAGTCTTCCAAAAATCAAAATCAAACCTACCTTGAATCTTCACCAAATAGTGAGATTGTTGGTTCTAATGAAAGATCTAATCCTCTTCTTCCTTTTTCCCTTCTTGAACAACTTCAAAATCAATCTTTAAGACTAAGAAAAATCAAAACCTAGCTTAGCTTTCTTTTTCTCCTTTCTTTCCTCTCCAACGACACTTTCTCTTCCTTCTTTCTTCAATTTCATTTTCTCCCTCTTCCAAATGCAAGACAAGTCTTCTTTCTCCCTTTTATACTCTTAATGATTGCACAATGTCCATTTTTCCCTTCCTTTAATGCCTTAAGGTTTTCAAACTTAAGTGATATGCCAGAAATGCCCTCAATTCATCCTAATGCAGTAATTTCACTAACTAGTGAAATAAAATCCTACTAACATTTAAATAAATAAATAAGCTTCAATAATAATAATTTTATCATGACCTTATAATTCATTTAAATCATGCTTGACAACTCCAAATTTTATCATGACCTCATAATTCATTTAAATCATGCTTAACAACTCCATTTATTCTAAGGAAAAAATTCAAATTCCACACTTATTCCTAAACATATCATGTTTAATTCAACAAAAAAATTTAGGGGCCAACAGGAGGTATGAAACAGAAGAGGGATAGTGGCTTGGTGGCTGGAGAAAAGGATAGTAGCGGCTAGGGAGAAAATAGATAGAGAGAGCTGCGTGAGAAGAGAAGACTTGTATGAATAGTATAGATGGACCACCATCTTTATTTATCAAATCATGAATAGTAGCTAGGAGAAGAAGCTTGCTCAGTGAAGAAGAAACAAAAGGGTCTTCAGTTAGGGTAATTTTCATGGGACTGAAGCTTTTTCTTGGGAGATCCACAAAAGGCCAAGCATCCTGACTTTGATTCAGAGTTGACATCGACGCCGATGACCCGGGTTTAAGTGTATTTTCCTATTTTGTTGTTTCTTTCTCTCATAAGAAATTGATTATGTTACAGTATGTTAATTGAATTGGGTTTTGTGTATCGCTAATCAGGTTGTTAGGTTATTTGTGTATGAACCCATTGGGTATTATGAAAAGATGATTTTAATGCATTCATTAAATCATTTAATTGCATAACCATTGCTAGAATTTCCATATAATTCGTAATTATTGTGTTGAAATTCATATGTAGTGACTAATGATTCATTATCATTAGGGATAACATGATCTAGGTTAAATGACGATTCATATGTGGTTGTAGCATTGATTAATCAATTTTCCTAATTTGTAATGCTACTGCCTAATTAAATCTAGAGATCGTATCCTAGGTTATTCTATGGTTAGGTATAATTAATGATCGTATCTTGATTAAACAAAACCTAAAGGAAAACTCAGGTTAATTATTAACCCACGATTAATAGTTGCTAGGAGAGGTTTGGGAACAACAAATCATTGAAATATGTTTAGTTAGGGTGTAGGCTGAGATTGAACAAAAGAACTGGGTCCTTGTCGAATTCCCCACTTTTATCAATTTTCACATGTTTTCTTTAATTTTTTTAATTAGTCTAGCTTCATTTTATTGTTTTATTTCAAAATCCAAAAATCCCCTGTTAAACCTAAACACCAATTCATATCATTTCATAAACTTTGCACACTCTCTGTTAGATCGACCTAAACTCACGACTACTACAGTAGTAGTTAAGTTATTTTATTTTGACTAGTGATACAACACGCTGTCATGAAATCTAATCCCCATGCATTAAAGATTTTAACCTTTTAGATGTTAGAAAGGTGCATCTCGTCTCTCGTTGAAATACTCCCTACTCTTTAGCAATTGTCACATTGCATTACGTACTCATGAGCATCCTTAAATAAGTAATGCTAATAGAATCAACATTTTAATACTGAAACTATTGTCTTGTTCACGCTATAATACCCTACATAAGTAGAATTATTACTATGAGTAAACGTATATGCTAATTAGTCCATTGGGGAAAAAAATTTATAACACTAGTTCATCCTATAAATAGTGAGTACACTCATAAAAGAATCTCTTTCTTTGTTAATACGACAAATCAAGGGGAAGTATATCACCTACAACATAATTTGCTATATCAATATACCATGGAACAAATAGGCATTGTACCATCATCAAGGATTCATCAGGACATTTCTATTGATTTCTTCACCCTATCACATTGCCCCTCCTTTAAGACTTGATAGGTAATCAACAAAAATTTTTACTCCTTTCTTGTATTTAATCTCTAAGACAAATTCTTGTAGAAGCAACATTCATAAGATAAATCTCGATTTCACATCTTTCTTCATGAAAAGGTATGGCAATGCCGTAAAGTTTATATAGGTAATCACTTTGGACTTTAAAAGATATTAATGAAACTTGTTACATTTGAATACCGTTACTAGCAACTTCAATACATTAGTTACGTAATTCAATTGGGCTTTGGATAAAGTCTTTCTTACATAGTAGATAGTATGTAACCTTTTGTCTGTTTGCCACCCTAACACATACCCTACTATTTAACCACTAGTGTTGCACATAGCCTCTAATGCTAAAGAAAAATCTAACTATTTATTGGTGTTAAATGAGTACCTTCTTTAACTTATTAAAAAAATAATCATTTATCACCAAAAATCAAAAGATACATCTTCAACTAATAAATTAATAAGATGTTTAGCAATAAGAAAGAAGTTTTTAGTAAATTTGGGGTAGAATCTTGTGACCCAAAAATACACGCACGCCTTTGACATTGTTTGGTGATGGAAGCTTCTGAATGCACTTCGTTTTGGCTCTATCCACTTCTATGCACAATATTTTGTGCCTCGAAACTACATCGTCATACACCAAGAAGTGACATTTCTTTTAGTTTAGAACCAAATATGATTCCTCAAATCTTTCAAGAAATTTATCCAAACTTTTGATACATGATCAAATGAGTCTCTAAAGATTAAAAAAAAATATCCATAATGTCCTCAATCATATCTACAAAGATAGCCATCATATACTTTTGAAAAGTTTGATAGAGATCATATACTTTTGAAAAGTTTGCATTGTAAAATCTAAACTACAGCTGTCTATAAGCAAAGATTCCATAAGAACGGCTAAATATTTCTCCTCTTAATTTTATGGATAGATAAAAATCTAACAGTAACATGAATATTCCTTAAGTAAAAAATAAAATATGTGTACAGTCACTCTCTCAATCATTTGATCCATTAATAGTAAGGGAAAGTGATCCTTCTTAGTTGCCATGTTAAGCTTCCTATAATCAATATATACCCTCTAAGCTTCCTATAATCAATATATACCCTTTAACCTATGACTGTTTGAGTGTAGATTAACTTATATTTTTTGCTTTCCATCATCATCCCTATGATTGTTTGGGTATAAATTAACTTATATTTTTTTTCTTTCCATCATCATCATCCCTCTTTTATTAGGTACATATTATATTGGTCTCACCCATTCACTATCCAAAATAGGGTAAATAATACCCACATCTAAAAGCTTTACCAACTCCTTCTTCATTATGTCTTTCATACAAGGGTTAAATTTTCTTTGTCTCTCCCTAACACCTCATAACATTTATTAGGATTAATACTATACATCACCATATTAGGAATTATACCTCTTATATATGGAATTTTCCATCCCATGGCTCTCATCCTCCTTCTAATTATCTTTACCACACTCTTTTCTTATTTCATATCTAGCTTATTTAAAATTATAATGGGTAGATTATAACCCTCACCTAGAAAGGTATATCTTAGGTATGTGGGTAAGGATTTCAACTTCAGAGTGGGTGATTTTTCATTCAAAGGTGGCATGGGAACTTTTTTCATTACTAATATTTATTATTTTGATTTCTCACCCACTACCCCTTCTCTAACATTATCTTCCATATCCTTAACATCAGATTCTTTTTTATGGTTTTACTCTTGCTCTTTTATACACTCATTAGCTATATTAATTTTCAGCAAGCATTGCCCTCCTTTGGATTCTTCAATACCTTACTCCTGTTAAACTTAACATGTTTATCAAGAATCAAAATATTAAGTCTTCCTTCATATACATCCACCAATGCACTTCCTAATTGAGTTATTCCATGCCATCGCTATACATAAAAAAAAAGATTATCTGTAATATGACTTTCTTGTCCACACAACTCAAATCCATGATATATTGCCTTCAATGGGTTAGAAGAAAAGGCCTGCAAGCTTCTCAATTTCTTAATAAGGGCTGACATCTGAGCTCGCAAAGCTGTCACTAAATTCATAGCTATCACTCCCCTCTACTCTTTAAAATTTTGTTATTTTCCCCTCTCTATTGACCATGTACAGTATCAACCATCTTTCTCAATAAAGAACCATTAGTTATTGCATCTATAGCCTCTCTTGTATATGTACTAACTCCATTATACAAAGTTTGTAATAAAAATTCATTTAGTAAGATATGGTGTGGACATCTCCTTTGTACTTCTTTAAATTGCTCCCATACTTCATTTAAGGACTTTCCATCTCTCTGCTGGAAATTTGTGATCTCCATAATTATTCTTGTTGTCTTCATCAATGGAAAATATTTTGCCAAATAGGCTTGTACTAATTGCTCCCAAGTTGTGACATTCTTATAGTTGAGAGAGTTTAACCACATCTTATCTCGATTCTTTAGTGTAAAGGGAACAACCTCATCTTTACAGCATCATCGGACGACTTATTATATTTAAACATGTTGTATATTTCCAAGAAGTTTGATAAGTGTACATTAGGGCCTTCATTAGTCAATCCATAAAACTACACATTGGTTTGTCACATATTTAATAAGACTGGCTTCATCTCAAATTTTTTTGGCTCAGACAGGGGATCTTATGATGCCGTATTAATTTTTATTAAAACCTAGCCTTATGAAATCCATAACGGTTCATTGGTGTCCTATTTGATTTCCTCCTTCTGCCATTATTTTATCTATAGCTTTTTGGCACTTTGCTCTTTGGATTTGTCTTTTGTTTTTAGTAATGTCATAAATTAATGTATCTCCAAAATTGTTTAAGCTCCTTATGATTCTTGTGTTCTTGCACCTGTAATCATACAAGAAAAAATATCAAATTTCTTAAATCAAAAGAATTCAAATTGGATAACATGTTAAAATCTCAATCTTCGACAATGGTGCCAAAAACTTGTTTGCTAGTTTTATGCTATACTTCAAATATACAAGTTGTTTATTTTAGTACCATTGATATCATTCCATCAAGGATTAGATATAGCCATATATCCACCTCACAATTTGAATTACACACTATCAAGAAACAAAAGATTGAATTAACTGAAAATTAAATTAAACTAACAGAACTTGATAACTGAATACAAAACAATTTAATATAATGGTAGGATTTGGTCTCTTAAGATCCTAATAAAATGAAAGCTCTTCATATAATCATGAATGATTAAATGTTTTATTTATCTCTAAAGCTAAAGCAATAAGATATTTGGTTTCAAACTATTTTTCTATATTCAAAGGGATTTCAATGACTTATTATTCCCCTTAAAAATTGAAGGAAATACTTGTCTTAAAAACTACTCAAAGAATTGTATTGCTTATTCTAGCTCTATTTAGATCACTGATCTCAAAATGTAGAGCCAATATTTCACCTAGAGCAATAACCAAAAGAGGAAATGGCCATTGAGGAAGAGAATAGATGAACAATTATTGAATGCCCAATGGATCTCCTCATTCCCTTAGGGGAAAATTGCTTTTGTAAACCTATTAATTTTATACCACTCTCTTATTATTGTCTAAAATTTTGTCACTCATAAGAGGAGAAACTTACCTTTCAAATTCAACATTAAGGAATTTGAGGAAGCTATCCTAAAGAGGCTTGAGGCTGATTTTTAGGGGCATAAGATTTATATTTGTCTAAGGAAGTTATAACAGATTAAAGAAGAGCTAAATTTCCTTAATAAGAAAAGATTCAGCAATACCTTTTAAGTAGTGACTAATGCAAAAAGCACTCTTAACAGTGTTTGCATCCTAATGATTTGACTCTCCAAGATCAGGGAAAGAAAAGCTTTAATCAATTACAACTAGGCATTAAATATCAAGCTTTTGCTCTTAAAACAGAGATCAAAGAATCAATGGCTTAAATATGATGATAGGAACACCTTTTTTTTTCACAACTCAGTATTGGAAAGGAAAAATTGTAACATGATTACTTCCATTTTGAAAGGGGATGGCATATTTCAAATATAAAATTAACTAAGAAGTTTCAATTATTTCTCTAATACTTTTGGCTCTCTTGTTAACAGTATTTCGTCTTCCCAACTATTACAATATGTCATAAAGGATAGGATCTCATCCTAAGATATAAAAATTCTTATAAGAACATCAATGTAAATGATGTTAAAGCTGCACTATTTTACCTAAATCCAAGCAAAGCTCCAGATCTTAATAGCCTAAATGTTCTTTTTTTAGAAAACATGGCCTTACACAAAGATCATAGTCATAAAAGCTTTTTAGTTCTTTCAAAACCTTTGTTACCCTTATCCCGAATGTAATTTCTCCTAATTCTCTAAAGGATTTTAGACTTATTTCATATTGCAAAATAGTGTATAAAAGTATAGCAAGGCTACTAGATAAAGAATTAAACATTCTCTAGTTTGTCTCGTTGACTCCTTTCAAGGAGCCTTTGTAAAGGGAAAGCATATTAGGGATAACATCTTGTTAGCTCTAGAGCTCTTCAAAAACTAAAATGGAAAACATTCAAGCTGAAATTATTACATTAAGGTGGATTTCCATAATGCTTTTGACTTTATTGATTGAAGCTTTATTACAAACTCTCTTAAAACATATGGTTTTCTTGATACCTTTGCATTGGATTGAACAATGAATGAGTTATAATTCTTATTTCATGTTGGTGAATGAAGAACTTACTAACATAATGAAGGGTGCTAGAAGTTTGAGATAAGTATATCCTTTCTCCTCTCATCTTTTCACCTTAAGTATGGAAGTGTTTTGCTAGACTAGTTAACATGGTTATGTCTCAAGATCTTAAGTTTAAATTCCAACCTAAGTGCAAGTCTTTAAGAAGCTATGGTTTAATTTTTGCTGATGATCTCATTTTATTCACTAAAGCAGAAGCTAACTCCATTAGTTCTCTCATTTCATCCTTAAGCCCACTAAGATTAATGATAGGACTATTTATGAATAAAAGAAGAAGCCATCTTTACATTGAAAATGGCGCTCAACATTATGCTTTATGGTAGGAATATTATAATTGATCAATTCATTATAATGGGTGTAACAAAAACCTAATAATGGTAGGAATATTATAATTGATCAATTCATTTATCAATAGCCTTCATACTTATGAGTCATCACGTATCATACGTCCCTTGAATATCATCAAATAAATTGGGAAAATGATGAAAAGCTTTTTATGATCTAAATGTGATACAAGAAAGGTACTAACTAAAGTGAAAAGAACTATGTATGCCCAAGGAAGAGGGAGGATTAGGTATATTATCAATAAGGGTAACAAATAAAATGCTTATAATCAAGAGGAAATTAGCTAATAAAGAGGCTTTGTAGGTGAGATGGATCCATACTTACTACATTAGGAATGATAATTTGTGGTTAATGGAGCCTAAATGCAATTCTTCATAAAATATAATTAATATTATCAAGTTGAAGGGAACTTTTAGGTTATATTTTCAACTCCACATTTGTGGTGGGGTATCCATGTCCTTTTTATGATAATTGGACCTCATGTGGCCCATTTGTTAGAGCTAATAAAATATAAGCTCTAAAGGGATCATATCAAAGTTGGCATTAATTAATGAGGCCCTCAATTTGGCTTTTCATCTATAACTCCTTATTAGTTCCATCATAACAAACCAAATCATTGGAATGTATGTGTATTTTGCCATTAAAAAAAAAAGGAATTATGGAGCATCTTTCCTTTGAATGCAACTTCACTTCTATCATTTGGGATAAGGTACAATACTTATGCAATATTTTTCTCTCTTTCCTCAAAATGGCAAGAACTAATACAAAAACTTTCCATATATTTCAAATAAAAGAGACCTTATTATGCACAGAGTTTCCTTAGGTAATAATATATATCGTCTATGGGTGGAAAGGAATAGGAGAATAATCCAACAAAAATTCATATGGATATTTACACTTCAAAAAGAATTATTTAATTTAATTAGGGATCAACTTGCTCTGTATTATACTAGTCTCCATCTAAATAAATAGATAGCATTGAGATGGATACTATAAGGCTAAAAGCCTCTCTATGTAGCATAAAATGTAGGTTAGCAATCAAACAAAACATGAAGCTCACTATAGGACAAGCAATCCCTATGCTTCCTATAAATTTAATCATTATGTAGTGAAGGAAGTTAGTACGCTTTGCTTGTACAATAGCTTTTACAAGAGAAAGTTAAACTATACACTATTAAGGAGATTAAAACTTATAATTATTAATTTACCTCTAAATTTGTATCCAAGACTCTTTGTTAAATTAATTATTGTTGAGATATATTTTCTGAGTGGTTCTCTCATTAACCTTATTAGTTTGAATATGATTTCTCAATTAAATTAATTCTTAAGTTTTCTTATAAAGATATGACATATTACCATTTATATTATTCAATTTGCATAAATTGAAGATCATACGTATAATTTATTATAATCCATTACCTTAGTAGTAGATTAAAAAGAATAAGTTAATTAAGAATGGGTTTGGAATGGAATTAATAGATACATTGTAGTCAATAGACATTAGCTAGTTGAAATAAACTTGATTCTAGTCCAATTTGAAATAGAAATCCATAAGCAGAGCCTTATGACTTATTATTATTTTGGATCTTTATAAGTTTTTTCTAAGGACTTGTATCTAGTTTAGATCTTGCCTTTTTTGGAAAAGGATAAACAATGTAACCAAACATGCTACTTCTTTGTTCTAAAATGATTGCTTCACCTTTAAGATACCTTATTCCTGTAATTAGACATTGCTTCTTCCTTCTACAAACCCTAATCTCAGTTACAAATCCCTGACTATATTTTTGACTTAGCCGCCATTGCCACTAGTAACATTTGTTACAAGCCACCACCTTTATCATCATCAATAACGTCATCACCAACTTAGCTTTCAACGACCACTACTCGTTGGTGGCACATGATCTAACAGTGACATTAACTAGATCATCAATGACATCACAATAACAAAATTACCTCACACGACACCAAAAGCCACAGAGAACCAACAACCTCACATCTCCATCACTATTTAATGTCTCCATTTGAATAGCAACCTTTAATAAGTAGCTTCTAATGACCCAGAACCCTTTTCTCAAATGAACCTACAATGTACAATCATATTCTACAACTGTAACAAGAAACCAAAGAACCTAGAACAATTTTTAGATCTCTAACAAATGTAATAACAAGCACTAGGCCACCAATAAGGGAGAAAAAAATTAAATTATCATTAGGCTAATGGGAAAAAATAGGCTTTATAGGTTCCCAAAACCCTCTTATACTTGTTCACAACTCCAGAACAATTCGTTTTTTCCCTAGTTTATCAAATTGGTGTTTCTTATCCAATGTTGGATGGTATTTGAATGATTGAGTTGGTGTAGAACAAACCTCTCTGAGTGATAATAGCTTGTCAAAATATGCTTATAATTAGAGGGAAATAATCTAAATTTTTTATATTTTAAATACACTTAATTAGATCATTGTTTGATTTTACAGCTAAAAGCCCAAATTAGGGCCAAACCTTTTTTGATCAATTTAATACCAAACCTTTTAGAATGCTCAATAAAGGTCTAAACATTCAAGAGTTTGCTTAATTTTAAGCTTTTTTAGACAAAAATTATAAAGTGTCATACACATGTCGTTATTGACAGGCCAGTTGGTTTTTAAATGCCACTTTAAAATCACACGTGGCTTACGTGGATTTTCTTAAAATAAAGGCATAAATAAAATCATTTAAATTTTGTAGTAGAAGCCTTAAATTAACCTTTCATCCCTAAATTTTTCCCTGTTTCTCTTATAAACTTAGCAATAAGGTTATCATATAACAGTCAATCACTCCAATCCCTATCGCTGATCTGCCCTCCTTCATGCATCAATAATGTCGATCACTCCATTCCTTCTCTCTGATTCACCTTACAATCCTTCGACATAAATGTTCTGTCTAGCAATCACCAAGTATGTTCACATTTGAGGTTTCAAAATTTATGTAACTTTGAATAAGACATTTAGGAAGCTTTGATAGTACCATTTTGATTTGTTAAAATTTTGCAAAACCAAGCAAAATCTATGCTTTTAGTCCATAGGCATGTTCTTAAATCATCATCTTTGGTGACTTATATTTCTACATAAACCTCAAAAGTTCACGTGGATCTTTTTTATTAGATGATTTGTATTTACTTTTTTGTAGCCATTTCATTGAAAGATCTTGATAATTATTAATCATAGTGTGATATTCTATCTCCTTTCTTTCTATCTATCTAAGGCTTTTAGTGGATTTATTGTTAATTTTTAGGGTCTTATAAAAAAGATAATGCAAGCTGACAAGGATGTTAGGAAGATAGCTTTGTAGATTCTTATTATAGTTTTTAAGTTGCTCTCTTGATCTTTGATATAGTACATTTTATGAATTTATAGTTATATTCTTATTTTGTGTTATTGCAGCCAAAGCCTTAGAGTCATTTTGACAAGATCTGTGTGATCGTACATATGAGATAACCCTTTAGAGAGGAGCACAAACTATGAATGCATTACATTTGTAAGTGGCAAACTACTTATTATTCCTTGTAATAGCTTTTATAGTTCAATATATGAAAAGCTTATTTGTTCTCTACCTATTATTCCATTTTGAAGGCATATATATTTGTTGGTGTCTCTTCAATCTCTTATCAAAAAACTAATGGTTGTTATAAATGTATCAGGACTGAGGCCTTATGTAACTATAAAGTTTCTTGAAATGGTTCTTCAACTATTTGAAACTCGTTACTATGAATACAAGAAGGGTTTTGTTTAACATGAATATCTAATTAGGCTGATCAAAGTAGAGGAAAATTTAATTTTGATTTTTCTTAGATGACATGTTAGATAATGTTAGCTAGTTATGGCGTATAATATGTGGCATTTGCATGATGTTATAGTTTGTATATCATTTATAGATAAGTTACTTATAAGATTTAGCATGCAGGATAGTAATTCAGGTGGTACCTTTGTTAATGAGGGAGATAATCAAGCATAAGCAGTCATTCATATCTATGGATCTTATAAAAAGCCTAGAAAATTATTTGCCCCTTTAGCAAGACTGACATGCCTTAAGAATGAACAATTTGCTTGTAATTTGCACATTGCCATCTGTTATTCTGGCCTTTTGCTTGATTGCTAAATTTAATGTTTGTTATTTTTAGAAATAGTATCATTTTTAGTGTGAATATTTGAGATAATACTCATCCATGTTCAACTACCTTTCTCTTTTTTTATTAATTTCGGTGTTATTGATTACTGATAGGGCTTTGATGAGTACATGAACTTTGTTATGGATGATGCTAAGGAAGTTAGTGATTGTTAGTTCTCTTTTTCTAGTGATACATGCACTAATATGTTTTTTTATTAACATTATGCCTTATTATTTCTTCTATATCTAAATTTGTATATGACACTATTGTTTCATTTTGATGTGGGCTGGCTGCAGTCGGTTCATTAAGGTGATGCCAAATAATCCTACTGAAGTAGGCTAGGGAGATACATACATTTGATGAAGTCATTATAGTGTAGCATAATGGCATTTGATGAGGTAATTCTGAGGTTTCACCATGCGGGATGTTTAATATAATCTTAGGTTTGAGGGTGGTTTTGTGGGTAAAATAGAATTTGATCCTGACTTACTCAGCTACTTTAAACAACTTGATGTATATAAGAATAATAGGTATAACAAAGTGAATAGGATTTTTAACTTAGGTTTGGTTTGAACTATCTAATGGTTTGAGGGTGTATCAAATGATGCTAGTGTGTTAGATATGGTTATGGTTAGTGAGATGATGGTTACTGGTGCAATTGATATTTATGTTGAACATGGTGTAGATACCTGATAGGTGTAGATTGGATTGTATTTTTATAGGTAATCTAATATATGATAGTGGTTAATTTGATTAATTAGTGTGTCTTTAGGTTGAGAATTGAGTTAGTTTAGAAATATTTATGTCTAAAGTGTTCTTTGGGTGAGATAATGTTTTTGAGATTTGATTATATATATATAAGGTGTCATGATAAGGTTGTTAGTGTTTCAAGGCATTCGGAAGGGTTTTGGAGGAGATCCGAACCAAAACAGAGTGCCACGATCATCACAGAAGCACCAACAGGGCCAAGATCATGGGGAATCTACCACGATCATGATAAAGAGCAAATAAACTAGCCATGAGCATGCACTAAGGTCCATCATCATAGCTTCCATACAAATAGACACGAACTCACTTTTGGATTCGATTTTTTGAGACCCCCCTATAAAGACACTAAGGTTATATTAATTGGAAATGACTATAAAATGATTATGATGTAACCTTAGAATGGAGTCCACATTTAGCCTACATTTGGAAACATAAGAGAGATAGAGAGAGAGAAGAAAGAGAGAAAAGAAGAGAGAGGAAGAAGAGGAGGGTTTCGACATCGAAGCTTCCCAAAATAGGTGACCTCTCAATGCTACTGCTTTCTTAAATCATCCAACCTAAGTTTTGTTTCCCCCTATGTACCTTTTTATTCATTTAATGTGTTAAGATTGAGATGGGCTATATGGTTATAGATTTTGATTTGTTAACGATGTTTTAACTTTTCCTTCAAGATTTTGAGTATATTTAATGTTAATCTAGTTGAATTGTGTTTACTTAATTTGGATGTTGTGATTAATTAATGTATTTATATGTTTTGGCAACAAATCGAAAGGTGAATTAGATAAAAATGATTAGATTAGATTAATGAGAGGTAGGCGATCTAAATGACCACTTAATCAATCTAGTCAGTAATTTCATAGAGAGAGGTCCCATGCGAGACTCAATTGTTTATTAGAGGCTTTGAAACTAATCAGAATTGTGGGTAATTTCTGAATTGAGAGATTGCAAGCCCATAATTCGATTAGGGTTTACAATTTAGAGAATGATTATATCTCGAGAGAGAGTAATCAACCTATGATCATCTAAAATTGACATATCGTAAACACATAAAAGGCTAGATTGGCATTAATAGTAGGTAAAATCTCCTCTCTCATGACTTGATTAATTCTCTTGACAGATTTCCATTGTTACATTATTTGTTCATTGCTAGTTTATTTGATTTAGTTTATTTTAATTTTATTACTCGAATTTAAGTCTTAAACAAAGCACAACTTAAATTAAGTAATGCCTAAGCACAATTTTTGTGGGATGATATTTGCTTTCTACAAGTAACGACTCGTTTACTTGTAGTTTTTAGATAATAACAAGTAGCTTGTTTTTGCAATCAACAAGTTTTTGACATCATTGTCCTAGATTGTTTTGTTTGGCATCTTCTTTAGTTTAGGTGACTTTGATTTAAGAGTGTTTGATAATTTTCCTTACATTTTTTGCAAGTGCATGAATACAAGGAACACGAAAAGGTCGAACGAGCTTAGTGAATAAGAGTTTTCAAATATTACAAGGCAAAAAAGAGAGGTAAGAAGAGATAGACGTCATGTTGGGCCTCAAAATTAAATTTTTTTCATTAGGCATGATTTAAATTATTTTGAGGTCTTAATAGATTTATTATTTGGGAGCAACTAGCATGCCAATATTAGGAGGATTTATTGCTTGAATTGATGGAATTAAAGTATAAATGTAGTAAGAATGCATGAGGGGCAATCTTGGTAGATC
>JAOSBN010171352.1:0-20488 GCA_027563595.1 Erythroxylum suave | reverse complement strand
TTCACATTCTTTCTCTTTATTTCTTGCTTTTCAACTTCATTTCAATCAACTCATTCATTTTTGAGTATTTCTAATTTTCACTAAAAATTCGGGGTCCAACACCCTACGTAGTAGATATGTTGTTTGACAAATTATTACAGATACAACAATAAGTCAACTTTAAAGCTAAGTTCAGTTGATTGACTCGCTAAATGACAATGATATAATTATTTATTTGGATTCCAAGTAACATGAGAGTCGGTAAAGGTAAATGAGTCCTTGATGTTTAGATTCCCGAGAAGGGTCCTTGCACATTTGAACACACCAATTGGAAGAGTAATAGTTGTTCCCTCAAGTGTAGTTTTTTTCATACCCTCTTGCAATAGCTTTTCTGCTATAGCTAAACTTGTAAAGGATACAGTGAATGAGTGGCTTTAGTGCCTAAAACATAATCAATATAGAACTTAAATATTGTTATATTAGTAAACCGTTAAATAAACTGAAATTAGAGTGACATGAATACGTGAATGAGCATATAAAGTATGTGGAATTGACAAATTTTCCAAAACAACCGATTTCCTTAACCCTTTATGGATTGTTGTGGCATCGCTCTTGCCTCTATGGCCATACATGTCATCTTCGAGACTCAAGGAAGCTTAAAGCAACATGTAGTATAAGCCATCAAATGTGAATATATATAATAGCTTTATGAAAGGAAGTGGGATGTACATAATAAGGAAAGTGATGTTGTTTGGATGATACTAAACACCCCGAAGCAGAATATCGGCCATGGAAGGCAAATGATGATTAGTGTATGAAGTGAAGATTTTTTCTGCATTGTTGGTTTTCTCAATAGGGTCAATTTTCCCACATTCCTCCCAATGGAATTCATTAGGGTCATCTAGAACTAATCTCCATGTCAACATTCCTTAATTAATAATTTTAAGAGGTATATTCTGCATATGTTTAACTCCAATTTCGATGACAAGTGAAACTAGTCCAGTTTAGCACTTATACATTTTCAAAGTGCCTAATGATATGAAAGTTACCTTTACTAAAATTTCAAAAGTTTAGCACTTATTGTGTAATTTAGAATCATATGCAAAATTTAGAATTTAAAGTAGAATAGGCATAACTATGTTCTTATTATACAAAAATATAGTATTATCTATATGTCTTTATATTACTATTAATTGAAATGAATAAAAGTAAAATACTCTTGAAACAATTTCATCAATGCATAAACAAATCTTTGATGAGATTAAGTGTTAAACATCAGTGGCAAGAAAAACATAAAGAAATAACAAAGATAGACAGTAAATCATCTTCAAAACATAACCATAAACACAACTTATACATCAAATGCATAATTAAGAACTCACAATAAACGCCTAAAAGGTTTTGGTGAATAATCACAATAGAATAAAAGAATAATCACAATAACTCACAATACAATAAAAGAATAATACCGATTTGGCGAACAATCATTCTTCGATGGTGATGAGCAGAACACAAAACCCAAACAAGTTATCTATGAGAGGATTTTTTATTGGTGTTGACTGCTTGAACGAGAATGGAGCAAGCTTTTATGTTTTTGTCTTTGAAAACCTAATACAAAATGACTTCGTTTTTCTAGTTTAGATAAACGATGTTGTTTATTGTTTGTTGTAGTTTTTTAGAAGTAGTATTAATTAATTTGCTTCGATTTATTGTATTTAGTCGACAATCGTCAGATGTAGCGACTAATAAATGGTTCGCCACTATAGCCCGTTGGTTCATAAATAATTTTTAATAAATAAAATTTCCTATTCCAAATAAAACATAATTTGAATTAAAAATTAAATTATTCATTTGAAAACTATTTGGAAATTAATTTGTTGACTATTCAAATAAAATAAAATTGACTTACAATTTTCAAACAATTATACATTTTCATTATATAACTTCAAAAAACTTATTTAAAAATTTTTAACAATTTAAATACTGTAATTAATTAAAATTAATAATAATAATTTAAGAAGACACTGTAATATAATTATAAAACTATTTCTAACAAATTATATTTAAAGATTAGTCATTCCCAAAAATTAAGCAAATGAAGAACAATTGTATATATAAGTGAGAAGATTAATTTTTCATTTTGTTATTGGTAATAGGAAAATTTCTTATATATATGTCAATCAATTAAGAAAAATAAAGATGTTAAGAACATGCTTGGGTTTTGGCGATGTTATATGAAATTGGTAGCAAAATTATAAGTTTAGGCGACGAAACTTGCCACCATCAGAAAAGGTAAAAGAAATAGATTTTACTACGATTTAATAGTTTGGTAGCAAAATGTTGTACATTTTATGACGCTATAATTGTTTCGTACCCAAAGCATGGCATTTTGCGACGATTCTTTGTTTCATTGCAAAATGTGGGAGATCAGAATAATATAACTTCGTCGTTTTTCGCTTTTTTCCAAATGCATTGGTAACAATTATCATATATCATAGCTAAAGGTTGCATTTGACAATGAACTTTATTTAAGTCGCTAAATGTTGCAACGGTAAAAAAAAATTAGGTGGGACATCCACCTAACCAAAAATTAAACCCTCAGCATTCCCCCCGGCCCTCCTCTTGGTCATTTCTTCCCTTTCTCTTAAATTGAATCGATTTTCTACTATTCCTTCCATCGTTGTGCAACATTCCGTTCAATGCCTTTCCCCATTCTATCGTCTCCTGGAGTTGAGCTCAACCTGGTAAGTTTATCTTCGATTTGTTGTGGGTTTGTTTTTGAAAGACATATAATAACAAATATAGTTTTGTTGTGGGTTTCTTCAATTTGTTGAGTTGTTTGCGTGGATTGAAAATGCTCTATATTAGGTTTGTTTTGAAATGTGTTAATGATGGTGAAGAAAGGGAATTAACACAATGAATGGTTAAAGTTGGATGTGTTTTATGTTATGGTTACAAGGTGTTCAATGAAAGTCCTATGATTTTTTGTCCGAAAGTGAACTTGTTTTCACATGTAGTCTATTCTCAACATTTGATTTGCTAGTATGTTATCCATTTAATATATGAAACAAGTAGTTATTAGAAGAAGTTCTCAAGCTTCCATACTAGATCAGATTCTGGCTCAACAATTATTAGCTAGTAGGATATTACAATTATTTTTTAGAATTTAAGAAGTTCCTATATGTTTTTGATATATTCAAATATTAAGATCTCAACTTGACTTTGATGCAGTAAAAAAATGACTAGTTAAATTTTAGAGAGACATGTTAATGTTATTGTATAAAGGGATTATCAATATGGGATGAGCAATCTACTGATGACTTGATGGACATCTTAAAATGTTGGTAGAAAAATCTATGGTTGTTTGTAGTATGAAGTAAATTATAGGAGGTGATTTGTTAATATGTGTTTGATTGATATTGAAATACATTTGTTGTTATAGGAAGGAGTTATTGTTACCCTTTTTAGTTTAATGAAGATATGATATAAAGGATGAAACATATAACTAATTTCTTGAAAATAGATAACTAGAATTAAAGGAAGAGGTAAAGGTATTGGTAGAAGGAAAATCAAGTATAGTTGATTAAAAACAAGGTAAAATGGAAAAGTACATTGTTAAAGGGAGAAAATTTAAAAAATATGCAATTTACTACTAGTTCATATATATGACTTGCCTCTTAGTATTGTTTGTACAAGTTATGAAAAAGATTTAAAATTTTTTTTCTATTATTATAGAAACAAGTTAGCAACATATTGGCCATTTGTTTTTTGAGCTCGTTAGAGAAGCCTATAATTTTATATGTACATTGTTGTCATTGAATATTAACTTGATTTAGTATCAATTGAATGTCTATGATTTACTTTGATATATATTAGAACATATTGCATATCCATACTGAATAACTTGATAGTTAAATTCTCTTAAAAATATTGCAATAATTAGATATCAAAATTGATAAAAATGATACAATTTACCATATTCTTAAAAATGTATTTATATGCACTTGTAGCATTCACCACATTAATATGTCAAAAACATTAATAACATTATAATAACATGTTGACAATATTAATTTGTGGAAAATAATTTTATCCCCAAATTACATTTACAAAAGGAACTAGTACCATCAATAGATTCCAAAAAAACAAAGGCAAAATATTTACATTTTCTATGTCCTTAAATTTTGTTATATACGAGTTTCCTTTTCTTAGGATTTTTAAATGGTGAAGTATAGTGCTTGTTTATGAAGTCAACTCTTGCATGATTACTCATGGATTTGATCCAAAAGTTAATATACGAACTGAATTACTATTTATAAAATAATCCCATGCCAATTTATATAATGTATCTAATTGTACAAATACTATTCAAAATCAAATTATATGACCCGTATATGATATTCTATTGTACCACTTATTTTATTAAAGTATAATTTATAATTTGTAGGCCTTGAAACCCTTCCTTTTCCTCCCCCTCTTTTACTTTATCTATCTTTGACTTCTTCGTTCAGAATAAACATGACATTGGGCTAGGGCTTTACTCTATCTATCTTTGAATTATTCATTTTGAGTCATTATAATGCCTATGCATATCAAATATAATTTTAGGCCGTTTAACCTTTAATTCATAGTCTTCAATTTATTTGTAATAGATTTTGTTGTTCACCAAATCCTTTGTCTATTTTGTAGATTTTATGTTCCTTTTTTTCTTTGGAGCTAAAAACCGCATGATTTGTGTGGCATCCTCAGGTACATTTTACCTGCCTACCACTTTTAGTCCAAAATCAAGAAAATTGTTTCAGTTTTAATCCCTTTCTTCTTTCTATCTTTGTAAATTTGTATCAGAGTGTTCTATTCTATTCTAACAATAAAAACAACTCAAGTCGACTGCATATAACTATACATCTTCAGGTATGCGAATTAGTAGTAACCTTTATTGTTTTATATATCGATTGTCATTTCATTTTGTTGTATATTGTTTACTTAATTGGTGGGTATGAACTGAAGAGTTGGATGTCTCATCAAAAATGTTCAACTGAATTCGTAGAAAGATTTAAGAGTTTCATGCAATTTGTAAAAGTTCAAATGGCTGATGAATGTAGTATTTGTTGTCCATGCATTGATTGCTTAAATGTGGACTTACAAAGTCAAGATGTAGTATATAATCACTTTCTCATCCAAGGCATAGACAAATTCTATAATCCATGGCTTTATCATGGTGAACGTAAGGAAGCAAGTTGTAGTAGAAGTGTCGGTACATCTTATGACGATAGTTACAAAAATGATGTTGATGATTGTGATGTGAATGATGATAATCATGGTGATGATGGGATTGATGAGATGTTAGAAGATTGTCAGAATCATATGGAGAATATGAATGAAATAGGAATGCCTAATATACTTGGTAGTATGACAGAAGATAATTTTGGGAAGTTATTGAAAGTTACTCAAAAACAATTATATCCGGGGTGCTCTAATCTTTCTCAACTATCATTTATTATGAAGTTGGTACATTTGAAGGTTTATAATAAATAAAGTAACAAGTTGTTTGACATGCTAATTGACTTACTAAATGATGCATTACGTATCAGATATAAGTTCCTGAAATCTTACTATAATGTCAAGAAACTGTCAATGGATCTTGGATTGGGATATATTTCAATTCATGCTTGTAAGTATGATTGTGTTCTTTATTGGAGGGAAAGTAAAGAACTTCAGGAATGTCCTATTTGTGACACATCAAGGTGACGGGTGGATGATGAGAGAGGGAAAAAGATACTGGTGAAAATCCTTCGATACTTTCCTATTAAACCATGATTACAAAGGTTGTTTATGTTAACAAAGACAGCTATAGATATGAGGTGGCATAGAGAAAAGCGCGTTGATGATAACATTATAGGTCATCCAGCAGACTTAATGGGATAGAAAGAGCTTGACAGAAAGTTCACATGGTTTGGACAAGATTGCCATAATGTTAGACTTAGATTGACCTCAGATGGATTTAACCTTTCGATAATATAGGTAATTCATATAGCATGTGGTCGGTGATTCTAGTCCCATATAATTTACCTTTGTGGAAGTATATGAAGGAGCCTTTTATGTTGTTGCCTTTGCTTATTCCAAGACCTACTGCTCTTAGTAAGGACATCAATGTTTACTTGCAACCATTAATTGATAACTTAAATGATTTATAGGAATATGGATTAGAAACATTTAATGTTGTTAAAAGGCAACACATCTACAATGCATACTGCTGTATTGTGGACTAGAAATGATTTCTTAGCTTATGGGAATTTGTCGGGGTATGCACTAAATATGGCTTATCCTGTCTATAATCATTAAACATATTTAAAAAGGATACGAAGTAAAATATGTTATATGAGTCATCATTGTTATTTGGAATATAGGCATAAATGGCAAAGAAGTAAATAGTTTAATAGTACAGTTGAGTTGGGTAAGGTCCAATGTAGTTTTCGAGTGATGATATTGTTTACCAGCTGTCACATTTGGGTGACATTACACCTGGCAAACACCCAAGTAATAAAAAGTGTAAGAGAAATGATATTTAACTGAATCGAACAAAAAAATCATATTTTTCAACTTGCCATATTGGAAGGAATTACTATTGAGACACAATCTTGATGTCATACATATTGAGAAAAATAGTTGTGAGTTCATTTTGAAGACTATCATAGGAATTGATGGGAAATCGAAAGAAATTATTAAGGTTAGACTAGACTTGGAAGACGTGAATATTAGAAAAGATTTGCATTTGAAAAGAAGAGATGATGGTTTATACTTTATTCCCCTTACTTGTTACAACATGTTAAAAAGTGAGAAACAATCATTCTGGTAGTCCCTCCAATCAGTCAAATTTCCTGAGGGGTATGCATCTATATAGGCCATTGTGTGAATGTTAAAATGAGAAAAGTGTCAGGATTGAAAAGTCATGATTGTCATGTACTTTTACAACGACTACTTCCTGTTAGAATACGTGGGTGTTTGTTGGCGGATGTGTCCTTTACTTTTGGTCAAATGGGAGAGTTTTTAAGCAATTATGTTGCAAGATACTTAAAGTTGAAGAGCTTGATAAATTGGAGAAAGGTATAACATTGATTCTATGTAAGCTTGAACTATTATTCCACCCATCATTTTTTTTATGTTATAGTTCATTTCGCAATTCACTTACCATATGAAGCAAAAATTTGTCGACTGGTTCAATTTCGATGGATGTTTCCAATTGAAAGGTAATTCACATTAAATTCAACAAGTTTTCCCTACGTTATTTGTTTGTAACAATTCCCAATTTTAAAATTGTTTATGTTCCGATTTTTATGCTCTTTAAGCGGTATGTACGTAATAGAGCTCAACCAAAGAGGTCTATTGCAGAGGTTTATATAGCAAATGAATGCTTGACTTTTTATTTAATGTACTTAACTGATGTGGGGATAAGATTTAATAGACCAAAACGTAAATTTGATTTTAATGATGATGATAGGTTGTCTATTTTCTCCTAAAAAGTTAGAGCGCTTGGTGCAGGTAAATATGTTGGGTTAACTAAAGACGAATTTAAAATTACCTATTAGTATATTTTAAAAAATTGTGAGAACGTTGATACATATATGGAGTGCGTATAGTCCTTTTCATTCAAACAATCATATTACAATTTTCTTCATTAACTCTAATATCTTACTGTATTTTTTTAAAATAGAGAGCACCAAAAAACAATTCACGGTAAAGGGATCATTAATTTTTAAAAAAGGCATAGGCAGAAGTTTGTATATCATGGTTTAGAAATCGAGTAAGCTTCATATTAATTACATATTATGAAAATATGTATATATGTCTCATACTCATGCTTATTTTTAATTTGCCGTATAGATGATACAGTTACATGCGACAATAAAATTATATAGTTTGGCACATGGGCCTCATATTTGTGGGAAGAAATACACATGTTGCATTGTTAATAGGGTGAGATATCACATACAAGATCGAGATAGTCGAGTTAGAAGTCAAAATAGTGGGGTTGTCATTGAAGGGTGTCATTATGATGAAATTATTGACTTCTACGATGCCATATTTGAAATTATAGAGTTATACTATATCAAAGATATGAAGGTTTTTCTACTTAAATGCAAATGGTTTGATCTAACTAACATAAATGTTAGTAAGACATGGTATGATAATGATCCTTTTGTCCTTGCAAGTCAAGCCAAACAAGTTTTCTACGTCAACGATACTGCATTGGGTTGGCAATCGGAAGGTTGTTCAAAAGTTTCAATAAAGGAATGCCTTTGATTTTTGTGAAAGGGATATTGGTGAATTGGATGAGGATGTTAATGAAGCCTATCAAGATGTTAGATTGGAGTTCAATAACGAAGGCATTCCAATAGAAGATGCAGATATATCATCATTCTATAGGAGAGATGTCGAGCCTAACATAGTTTAACTCAATAAAGTCCTAGCCCATCTTATCTTACAAACAAATGAAGACAATACTCAAGATGACTTAAATAACAATGACGATACTTTGCTCGAATATATTAGTGATGAAGAATCAAACGATAATGTACTTATTGATAATGATTTTTTTCATCTTGATCATGATGATTGAATGTAAATAAATTGTTTGTATTGTTTTAAATGTTAAGAAGATAATTGCCTTATGTTGTTGATGTTTTAGTTATGTTAATTTACGATGACTACAAGCATATTTTTAATGTTTCACTTATGTTTTTGCAAATGATGATGATTTTTCAAAATCTTAATCATGATGATTGAATGTAAATAAATTGTTTGTGTTGTTTGAAATGTTAAGAAGATAATTGCCTTATGTTGTTGATTTTACTTATATTAATTTATCATGACTACAAGTATATTTTTCATGCGTTACTTAATGATGACGTTTTTCAAAATCATGATCACGATGATTGCATGTAAATAAATTGTTTGTATTGTTTGAAATGTCTCCAAGTTGTAATTGCCCTATGTTGTTGAAGTTTTATTTATGTTAATTTACCATGACTACAAGCATATTTTTAATATTTCACAAAATGTTAATTTTATTTTTCAATTACAATTACAATTATATGTTATGTTCATATTTCATTTTACACAAGTTGATTATAATGGCACTTGGTAGAAACAAGGGAAAGAGGGTGGTAACGGTAGACAAAGTTTCGCCCACAGAACAACTAGCAATTGCATCATCGAATGAAGAAAATCAACAACAACCTTTACCATCATCGTCTGGTAGTCATAAGAGATCTTGAGGTCTGTTATTGTTAAACAAACATATTTAAATTATGATGAAATTACTCATTATATGTTTAGTGTGATTTTCTCATTATGTTTTGTTTCAAGTTCCAACACTAGCATTAGAAAACGAGGTAGAGGTAAGACAAAAGGAACTGAGTTGTAGTAGATGAATGTTGCAATAAACACCAAGTTGTCAGTGACGATTGAACCCACACAACGATGCCCAGTGGATAAGATCTAAGCTACAAAATTGGCCACTGAGTTGGGCATCGTTGTGAGGAATAAGTTGACTTGCCTTTAGCATATCATGCAGTTGACGGAACACAACTTGCTCCAAAATGTTTTGGACAAAGTTTCGGTAACATTTCAATACATTTTACTATATGTGTTGTGATTTTACTTATGTAAAATAATAACTTAATTATATGTGTTTTTCACATATGAAACTCAATATTGTTGACATCGACACGCTTGAGGATTCAAGTAGTGTTAGTTCACTATTGAAACAAAGGGTGAAGGATCATCGATATTGACTTTATAAATATTAATAGTCTTTCCCTTCCGATGAAGAGGCAAGGAGATGTGTTCGGAATGAGAGACTCTAGAAAATTGGAGTAAAATGTGTGATTAATAGGCCTCAGCGAAGGTTCATATTTGTTCTTTTTCTCTTCATGAAATTTCCTTCTATTAATTTTATTTATTCATTTCATGACTAATTCTCTTAATTTAAGAAAAGTGTGAGAAAGCCAAGGTGAACGGAGCAAAAATGAAGACTCCTCTTAACATCGACTTTATTAGATCATTGTCATCGTTCGATAAGAATTTTCAAGTGCAACGTTTTTAATTTATTATTCTGTTTCTTAATATGATAAACTCTAATTGGTTATAATTTTTTAAATTCATATAATAGAGTCAAACACAACTCCAAGGACAAGAATGTAATAGGATTACATTATACAAGCACACACATTACAAGGAAGGTCAAGGCTGGATATCTGAAGAGACACAAAGTAATTATCTAAGTACAAATAATTTAATATTACAATTTAATATTTATTTAATAACAAGTAATAATTTTTTAGTTAACTCAATTTTCTATTTTAAATTGTAGGACAAGATGCAGGAGTTGTTGCAAACGTCATTGTTTGAGGGAAATCAACCCAATATCGATGACATTTGCAACAATGTCCTGGTATACGATCGGACTATATCAAAGGTCTTGGATATGATCTTAAGTCTGTTAGTGCATCTTCGTCATGACCATCATATGTCACAACGCTTCAAAAGGAGAATCATGCATTGAAGAGTAAGTTATAATGTATAGAAGAGAAGTTAAATTGTAATGTAAAAGAAGTGAACATGCTTAAAAAAATGGATAAACAAATACTAGGTTTCTCATATGTTAGTGGTAGTGACTCAGATGAAGACTCTTAGTTTGTAAATGATGTGTACATATTTTTTTATATAAAATGCATTTCATTTTATATGTTTATTTTATTTCAATTTATTATTATTTAAAAATATGTCACTAATATTAATTATAAAATGAATAATTTTTGTATTTCAAAGTGTCTTAAAAATTGTAATAAATTAAATTAATTTTTTTAAAACCATGATAATAATAATTCAATTCAAAATTAAATTTTGTTACTAAATAATATTATCTAGCAAACCAAAAGCATCGCAAAAGGTTATTACCGATGTTTACAAGAACGTCATTAAAAACATTTTACTACAACCACAAATTAGTAGCTAAAACTATTTTGCTACAACAACAAATTTGTCACCAAAAAAAAAGCTACCAGAACTAAATCGTCACCAATTTTTTTTACCTACGTTTGTAGAAACGTCTCTAAAAATATTTCCTTGTAACAAACAATTAGTAGGTAAAATTATTCTGTTATCAAAAGGAAATCGTCACTAAAATTAATTACCTATGAATAAAGTTTCGTAGGAAAAACTTTTCATTATGAAACAGAAACGTTGCAAAAAACTATGTACTTTTTTCTTTATTCTCTTTGGTTATAATTTTTACCGACGAATTGTTTGTGTTGAGAAAATATTTTGGTGACGATTTTAAAAAAACATCGCAGATGTTGTTTTGCTACTGGAATTCAGGGACAATTTGAACGATGATAGTTTTTTGCCGCAAATTATTATTTGTGACAATTAGTTATTATTTAGCGATGTTTACTTTCGTCGCTAAAAGTAGTGTTTGTTATAGTGCCTCTAGTAAGAGTCAACTCTCTTATTTGAAGGATATTTCCCTTAATTACCACCTTAAGAGGGCAATTTTTGCCTAAATATAAAATTTATGGAAGACTTAATTTATTATTATATTAAATTAATGAAATAAAATTTTTATGAAAAACTTAATTTATTATTATATTAAATTAATCAATATTATTAATTTTTGGTATATTAACTATTAATAAAGTGATTTAACATTATCTATTGATATTTTATAATTTTAATATAAATTACAATACATAAATATGATAAATCAATAAATTACTATGTTGGACATATATCACCTTATGGTTTGTTAATGACCTTTTGATTCCACTACTATTTTGTAGTTTTTATTTTTGTTTTCCAATCAAAAATCCATTTGGTTGAATTATTATTTATTATTTATTATTTTAGTTTCTTCCAATTTTTATAACATATAAAAATCATAAAATAAGTTTTTAGTTTTTAGTTTTGCTTTTTTCATAATTTAACTTACCATTAACTGATAAAATTTAATGATTAATCTAAAATTTAGAACGATTTAATAATATTTTTTAAATTCAAGATATCTTTGAAGTAAATAAACTTTAAGGCTTTAATAGTTATTTATGAAAATCTATAAATGTCAAATATTTACTTCTAAACAATGACATTATTTTTAATAATTAAAAATATAAATAAATAAATATTAGTTTAGAGATAAAATTTTATATATTTTATTTATATAATTATTTATTTTAAAATACAATATTTTTATTAATATTTACTAATAAATATTATATAAGAGATTCAAATAAAATTATTTACTTAACTAAATCATGAAATTAGTTATCTATAATTTTATTCAATATTTAATTATTATCAGTAATTAAATTGTAACTTAATTAATATAAACATTTAAATAGGTTTTCATTTTAAAAAAGGGAAAAATAAAAGTAGTTTTAACTCTGAAACATCTACCTATAGTTTGTTAACGCTAAATCAATCCCTTATGGAATGAACATTCATTTAGATAAATTTCGTTACATGTGTCCTCCATTGACATATTTTTTGGTTAATTGAGGGAAATTTGAATAATTTTGAGAACTTCTCGTGGGATTCTTAAAATGTAAGAAGTTTTCATGGAATTGACGAAATTAAAGTGGGAGATTAATGTATTTTATAATGAAATTACTTTTTTCGTATCCGAATCCTATTTCTTTTTTACGTAAACATTGATTGATGCGTCTTTCAGTATCGAAGATCTCCTCGAGGATCATTTCTTCGTTCACATCGCACCATCACCTCCACGTTTATACAATTATCTATGAATCTATATATATATATAAAAGACTAACGAACACGTTTCACTCGTTTTCTTTGCCATCGTCAAACAAGACCAACGAAATTAATTAAAGATAGGATCGAAGAATCAGAGAATGGACTCCCAATTACTTGTACTAGATCTCCATGCTGTTCAAGGTATCATCACTCGTTGAGCCAATGATACTACAAGGAGAAGTTGATCACCAACTGGTGTGAAGAAAGTTAGTTTGCAGTGAACATCGGAGAACGACGATCCATCACCATCATTACCATTGAAGAAGGAGGCACTTTTGGGGCTGATCCATCCTCCATTGAATGCATTACTACCTCTATTGACCAATTCTCTAAACTATCTAGATTGGAAATCAACAGAAGCAAAAGCTACATCATGATCATGGCCTCTAAAGATTCACCTGATCATCTTGCTTCTCTTTTTGTTAAATTTGCTAACCTATGCCTTAAAAGTGCCTCCTTTCATATATCTTAGCATCCTAATCACTGCAACTAGGGTCATACGTAGAGAATGCCAACACTAAATTGACAAAATCAGGATTATGGTTAAGCATTGGACAAACAAAACTATATGCAAGGACAGTTTAATTAGTGTCCTCAATCCTCTCCAACTGCAGCCGCTACATACACCCACGCTGCGGTTCCTAAAAAGATTAACAAAAGATTGAAAAGATTTTAAGGAGTTCTCTAGTCTGAAGAAGCTTATAGAAGGAACTTTGCCAAGGTTAGCTTAAAAACAATGTGCCTCCCGTAAAAGTGGAGGATTGAAAATACACTCAGTTGTAGCAGTGAGTTAGACTCTATGTGTAAAGAGAGTCTACATACTCCTTCAAAATAGGCAATCCTTATGGATAAAGTGTAAGGGAGATCATCGTCAGGGAGTTTACGGGCCCATGCTTGGGCCTGCACACACAAGTGCATACATACAAGAATGAACACCATCTATAACCCAAAAGCCTAAGCTATTGGGTTAATGGGTCTTCCTTGTATATATGCACTATATCATTGTTATTCCTTTTCGATGTAGGATATTCACTCACATGTAACTATTCCAACATAAAGTAGGTACAAGAGCATTACATTAAAAACAAAAACTTATGGATCCTTTTATGTAAGCTAAACAGTTCATGGATTATGAATCAAAATTATCAAGCAAAAAGAATAGATGTAGCTACTAATCAGATATAAGATAGGGAATGGAAAGAATAATTAAGTGTAGTAGTTTGACAATTGGGGATGCTTTGGTCCTCTTGGCTTGGATTTGTTAAGAATTAATTCAAAATTTTAAAGTTGTTAAAATTTCTTTAAAATATGTCTTAGTTTATTTTAAATATTATCTTATAAGTCAAATTTATTGACTGAAATATCAATTTTAGTTTTTTTATTTTGCCTATATAAAGCAACCAAGTTTATTAATCAAACTATTTGTGTTATTTTTTGAAAATTAAAACTACTTCACTGTTAGGAATTCTTTTATCTTATTTTATAATGTTCATCTTCTATTTTTTTTTAAATTTCAACAAGACCCTTAGCACCTATCAATTAGACACCTGTACTACGTGAATGCAAGAGTTAGCTCATTAATACATATTATGTATTATTATTAAAAAAAAGAAAGCAAAGCCAAGTTGTTTACGTAAACAACTTGCATGAAAGCTAGTTGTTTATGTAAACAACTTGCATGTAAGATGCCAAAATGGACAGCTTGTATGCAAGTTGTAAAGGGGCGATGGAGTGTTTATATAAAGACCTTCCCCCCACTTTCATTATTGAAGTGCAATATACATTTGTTGTGGTAGTGTAATAAAGTCTTGTGAGATAGTGATTTTGGGTACTTTTTAGGAAACGTTTTTCCTAAAGGGGTGAGTGACAAAATAGTGAGGATATTATCTTAGGGATAGTAAATTTGGGAAACACTTTGTGTGTGAGTGCAACTATTTTGTTGTATTATTTTTCACTTTTTGTACCTGCTATATTTCATTAGTGGAAATTTTATTTGGAGTTGGCTCGTGGACGTAGCCCAAATTAAGGGTGAATCATGTTAAATTTTTGCGTGTTATTTTCTTGCTTATTTTTCCTGTGGGATTTAATTCGTCAATTTTCCCAACAAATGATATCAGAGCGGGTTCGGTTCTGTGGTAAAGCATTTCTCATCGTAGATGGAAGCAAAAATAAGCAAGATGATTAGCCTAAATGGCTCCGACTACCATGTATGGAAGAACAAGATGAAAGATCTGTTGTTCGTCACAAAATTACATTTACCGGTATTTACCACAACAAAACACCCGAAAGTAAATCGGACTAGGAATGGGCGTTTGAGCATGAGCAGGGATGTAGTTTTATTTGATAATTTGTTGAAGATAATGTGTATAATCATATCTGTAACGAGACTCACGTACGGAAGTTGTGGGAGAAGCTTGAGGAGTTGTATTCCTAAAAAATTGGTAATAATAAATTGTTTTATCTGACAAAATTAGTACAGATAAAATATCGAGAAGGTACCTTTGTAGCAAATCACATGAATGAATTTTAGGGGATCGTGGATCAGTTATTATGCGTGGGCATAAAGTTTGATGATGAAGTACTTGCCTTTTTCATGCTTACCTCTTTGCCAGAGTCTTGAGAGACTTTGAAGATGTCAATCACCAATTCTACAGTTGATGGTGCTGTTAACATGGAATCTGTAAAAAGTGGAATTCTGAATGAAGAGATGAGACAGAGATCACAAAGTTCGGCCTCTTCAACACAGTCAGAAGTTTTGGTCACAGGTTCTAGGGGGAGGAGCAAATCTAGAGGTCCAAATGAAGAGATAAGAAGTGCTCAAAGTTGTATATGATGCAGGCAAAGGTCTCCAATGATGTTGTGAATCCAGTGGGGAAAAAATGATGCAATTAAATTGTGGCATAAGAGACTCGGTCATATGAGCGAGAAGGGGATGACTCTGTTGGTGAAAAAGAATGCATTATTTGGAGCTGACCAGGTACTTTTACAAAAGTGTGCTGATTGTTTTGTAGGAAAGAAAAGTAGAGTTGCTTTCAAAAGTTCCCCTCCTTCCAGAATGAAGAATCTGTTGGATTTGGTACACTCATATTTATGTGGGCCAATGCCAACTTCACTAGGTGGTGCTCAATACTTTGTTACTTTTATTGATGACCATTATAGGAAGACGTGGGTATACACATTGAAGACTAAAGATAAAGTGCAGATGTTTTCAAGCAATTTCATGCCTCGATTAAAAGATAAACTAGGAAGAAGTTAAAGTGCATTCGAACAGACAATGGTGGAGAGTACACTGAACCATTTGACCTCTATTACAAAGAGCATGGTATTCGACATCAGACTACTCCTCCTAAGACACCGCAATTGAATGGTTTAGCTGAGAGGATGAACAGGACTTTGATGGAGAGAGTTAGATGTCTACTTTCACATGCAAAGTTGCCTAAGACATTTTGGGGTGAGGCTCTATTCACAGCAGTTTATGTATTAAATCTCTCACCATGTATTTCTTTACAGTCTGATGTGCCGGAGAAAGTATGATTAGGAAAGGATATTTCCTATGATCATCTAAAGGTGTTTGGTTACAAAGCTTATGTTCATATTCCTAAAGATGAGAGATCCAAGCTTGATGTCAAAACTCGCCAGTGTATATTTATTGGTTATGGAGAAGATCAATTCAGTTATCGGTTTTATGATCCAATCCAGAAGAAGTTAATTCAGAGTTGGGATGCTATATTTGTCGAAGATCAAACAATTGAAGATGTTGACAAAGTGAAATTGGATATTCCAAGAAATAATAATGACCCAGTGAACTTAGAGTTAATTCCTCCAAAAGCAGTACCAAGACAATTTGGAGATGAAATTGAAAGACACCAGTGGAATGTTGCTGATGATGATGCTCCCGTTCAAAATCAATCAGGTGAAGATTCTGATGAAGATGTCCAGAATCAACCACTAGCACCAACGACTGCTCAGGTTCCAATAAGGAGATCAATACGAGTAAGACAAGCCACTACTACTACATACTCCAATTACTAGTATGTGTTACTTACTGATGGGGGAGAACCTGAGAATTTCCAAGAGGTTATGATAGATGAAATTAAGATGAGTTGGTTTGAAGCCATGCAAGATGAGATGAAGTCCTTGCATGAGAATAAAACCTTTAAGCTGGTGAAGTTGCCAAAAGACAAGAAAGCTTTGAAAAATAAGTGGGTGTTCAAGATTAAGCATGATGAAAACAACCCTCATCCAAGATTCAAAGCCAGGTTGGTTGTTAAAGGATTCAACCAAAGAAAAGGTATTGATTTTGATGAGATATTTTCACTAGTTGTTAAAATGACATCCATCCGTACAATGCTAGGTTTAGCAGCACGTCTACACTTAGAAATCGGGCAATTGGATGTCAAGACAGCTTTTCTTCATGGAGATTTAGAAGAAGATATATATATGGAGCAACCAGAGGGTTTCAAAGAAAAAGGGAAAGAGGATTATGTGTGTAGATTGATAAAAAGCCTTTATGGTTTAAAGCAGGCACCGAGACAGTGGTATAAGAAGTTTGAAACAGTTATGGGGGAGCAAGGCTATAAGAAGACTACTTCAGATCACTGTGATTTTGTTCAGAAATTCTCTGGTGATGATTTCATTATCCTTTTACTTTATGTTGATGATATGTTGATTGTTGGCCAAAATATCAACAGGATTAACAGTTTGAAGAAACAGTTAAGCAAGTCTTTTGCCATGAAAGACTTAGGGCCCGCAAAACAAATTCTTGGCATGACAATTATCAGAGATAGGGGCACTAAGAAATTATGGTTATCACAAGAGAAGTACATTGAGAAAGTACTTCAAAGGTTCAACATGAATAAAGCTAAAGCGGTTAGTTGTCCTCTTGCTAATCAATTTAGGTTGAGTTCTAAGCAATGCCCTTCGACATATGAAGAGAAGGAAGAGATGATGAAAGTCCCCTATGCTTCTGTAGTTGGAAGTTTGATGTACGCTATGGTATGTACACGACCAAATATTGCACACGCAGTTGGAGTAGTGAGCAGGTTCCTTTCAAATCCTGGTAAGGACATTGGGATGTTGTGAAGTGGATTCTCAGATATCTACGTGATACTTCCAAAATATGCTTATGTTTTGGAACTACCAAGCCCGTGTTAGTTGGTTACACAAATGCAGACATGGCCAGCGATGTTGACTCAAGAAAATTTATTTCAGGCTATTTAATTATCTTTGTAGGGGGAGCTGTGTCATGGCAATCAAAATTGCAGAAATGTGTTGCCCTATCCACCATTGAAGCAGAATTTATTGCTGCAATTGAAGCATGCAAGGAGCTCCTATGGATGAAGAAATTCTTAGAAGAACTTGGTTTTCAACAGGATAGATATCAACTGTTTTGCGATAACCAGAGTGCTATTCACCTTAGGAAAAATTCCTCATTCCATTCAAGATCCAAGCATATTGATGTGAGATATCATTGGATCAGAGAGGTGTTAGAGAAGAAGCTATTATAGCTTGAAAAGATTCATACGGATGAGAATGGATCAGATATGATGACAAAAGTTCCACCCAGGGGAAAGTTTGAGTTTTGTCGATCATCTGCAAGAATGATAGTAAATACCATATAGTCGGTAGGGGGAGAATTGTAATGTAGTTACCGACATAGGTAGTTATTATTATATAAAAAAAGAAAGCAAAGCCAAGTTGTTTATGTAAACAACTTGCATGAAAGCTAGTTGTTTACGTAAACAACTTGCATGCAAGTTGTGCCACAGCTTGCATGGCGGCAAAGGGGCGGTGGAGGGTCTATATAAAGACCCTCCCCTCCTCTTTCATTAGTGAAGTGCAATATACATTTGTGGTAATGTAATAAAGTCTTGTGAGAGAGTGATTTTGGGTGTTTTTTAGGAAACATTTTTCCTAAAAGGGTGAGTGACAAAATAGTGAGGATATTATCTTAGGGATAGTAAATTTGGGAAATACTTTGTGTGTGAGTGTCACTATTTTGTTGTATTATTTTTCACTCTCTGCACCTGCTATATTTCAGTAGTGGAAGTTTTATTCGGAGTTTGGCCCGTGGACGTAGCCCAAATTAAAGGGTGAACCACGTTAAATTTCTGCTTGTTATTTTCTTACTTATTTTGCCTGTGAGATTTAATTCGTCAATTTTCCCAACATTATGGTGCCCAGTTATGCTCAAATTGAGGATGTTCATCTAATTGCTCCTAGTTAAATCCCTAATACTGATTATAAAGACAAAATCCTGTGGACAATTCACCATTCTGGGTCATTCCTAAATGATTCTTGCAGAAATATCATTCGAAGTCGTAGTGGTCCAGTCTCTTTGTATCGTCTTGTTTGGTGCAAAACAATTCTCTCCTAGGCTTTCCTTCGTTCTCTGAGTTGTTGAATGCTTCAAACTTCCTACAATAGGATCAAAACCTCTAAAGTGATCCAAAATACAAATTAACTATTTAACTCAACCCTTGAAAACTATAAACATCTCTTTCTTGCATGTTAATTCTCTAATACACTCTGGACCATACTATCCTCTCCCTCTGTAAGCTTGCCCTCATTAGAATCAAATGGGAAAATACCCTCCTTTGGGCTTCTAAGCTGAATCATCTGAGGCAAGAGGACTACAATCTAGTTAAGCTGGCTATTGCATCTATTGTTTATTCCCATCTGGAGAGAGCAGAACAACAGAATCCTTAGAAACTTCCCACATCATCTGCAATGCGTCAACATACGTATAGGGAGCTTATCTTAGCAAGATGCACTACTTCTAAAATTTCCTCTGATCTGTTAAGAAAATATTATTATTTATGTATTTTATATATTTAACACTATGAAATTATTTATTGTTTATGATATTCAAGTAGCTTATTATTTACTATTATTATAGGTACAAGCAATGTTTTAAAAACCGGACCGGATATCGAACGGGTCGAAGAAAAGGTTTAGAGGTTCAACCGGTAATGAACCGTTATAAAACTGGAATATAATAAATAAAAAGTAAAATTTAAAAAAATAAATAAAAATAAAATATTATATTGAAATAAAAAAATCTACCAATATCTATTATTGTATAATGAACATAATAAATAAATATGAGTCTAATATAAAAACTTAAAAGGGTATAAGATCTAGGAAATACTCACTTCTCTTTATTAAACTACCATTTCTCTTTCTCCTCTGCTAGCAAAACTCATTAAATAATTCACAAATGAAGAACAAATCTACACTTATCCATTATTTTTTTTCAAATATACCTTTTCCCTTTCTTTCTGCCTTCTTTTCTCTTTCTTTGTTTGTTTTTTAGTACGTTTGACATCACTCTTATTTGGTCCAACCTTACTTGTATAATTGTTCTTGGGATTAAGAAGTTTTACATTCCAACAATTTGGAATTAATATTTGTATGTCACCTAATATTTTGTTTCCCTGCAAAAGTTAATCACTTGCACCGGCACATATTACTAAGCTTATCCCCAAAGCCAAGGTGATGGTTCAAGAATAGTGCATTAATTTAGTTCACGAACTTATGATTTTTTAAAAATAAACTGATGTGACTTCCATCTTCTTGCCCTCGTTACTATACTTGTGCCTTTTGTTTCTTGCAACCAATTTCGTGAATTCCAAGACTAAGTACAAACAGCTCTTTTTCTTATTTCCAAGACTAAATACAAACAGAGTTCATGAAT
>JAOSBN010171305.1:0-20495 GCA_027563595.1 Erythroxylum suave | reverse complement strand
TATTGATTCAATTAATGATATTTGTAAACTATTTACAAAATATCATTCCACCTTGGCCAAGGATTTCCAGAATCAATGTTAATCAAGAACAACATAACATTTCCCTAATTACTTTAGGGTGATGAATCCTATCTTGATCACTCAACTAACTCCATATAGTTCATGCTACATCCAATGACTACTGATTGAATAACCCATGATTAAATAGGTCGTAGATAGTATCAAAACATAGCAATCCCTATACAAGATAACTTTGGTGATCTCAAGTCAAAGGATCACTTATGCAATCATCACAATGAGAATTCCATAGGCATACAAGTAATGTTCCAAATGAATTTCTCATATCGAGTCTGTTCAGTGAACTTGTTCTCTAACAAGCACCCATATGTTTGTTTAAGTATCTCTATACTTTAGCTTATGAGATCGACTACTTCCTTCATAAGGAAAAACGAAAACGTGTGCTAGTCTTTTTATGTTCTATTAATGTCCAATCTTAATGGAACAATGACTAGGAACATTTAGAAATAATACATAAATGCAATATGAATCTCATAATTATAATCTCATTATAATTTCATTTGCAATGTACAATTATTCCATGGACTTTATCATATACATCTAAACATGTACAAGATAATTAACGCCTTTAAATAATTTGTCACTAACTACAACCAAAACGATTGGCTGTAGGGCACAAACCAACACTTAACTCATCAGTACACATACACAATTTATAAATCCAAGCTTCACACTTAGCATCAAAATTCAATTAACACTCATGCAACTTTAAATTTCCAACATTTTTCCCACATTCACAGTTTCAAATCCGCATCTGAGTCATTTCGGACATGTATTCTCTGAACTCTACTGCTATAACTTCACATGCATGCATTCATTTACACACTAAAACATCATCCAAATTCATGTACAGTAACCAAAAAATTGAAAGCTCACTTGCTTGATCTCAGCAAAATTTTCTAGCAGTAAGAGTGAATAAGAGCTTTTGGTGAATGGGGAAAAGCAAGAATAAAAAGAAACAAAACAATAGCTAGATTGAAATGTTTATTTTGCAAGGTATATCATTGATGTGAGAACCAAAAGCAGATTTTTCGATGATGAACAAAGAACAAGGAAAGAAAAGTTTAGTGTTGCATGCTTTCGGTGAAGAACAACCGAAAATTTCCTTCTCTTTTCCAAGAAAATACGTGTATCCCTTGTATGTGGGCCATGTGTCAACATGTAAGGCTGCCAAATGTCATAATTCCATTGGTCTATTTGTCTCTTATTTTTCCTAGTCCAAAAATACCCCAAATTTTCATAAATTTCCTAAAATTCACCAAAAATTCTGAAATAATACCAATGGTCTCCAAATAAATTTTTAATGCACAATCCATAATTCATATTTTAATTGCATTTAGAAACCAATTATACTTGGAAAATGTCATGAATGCATGTACAATTATTTGTATATGTAAAAATTCATATGCACATATCAGCAAATACTCAACTATGCAAAGCATATGATGTACTAGAAATTCCTAAATTTTCTAACCCCTAACATGGGGTATTGTAGTTCTTTCCTTCTTAAGAAATTTTGTCCTTAAAATTTATACCTGATCCAAATAGTTATGGATTCTGAGCTTTTATGATTTCCTCTGGTTACCATGTTGCTTCCTCAAGTCCATGGTGTTGTCAAAGGACTTTTATCAAAGGTACTGACTTGTTTCTAAGTTGTTTAACTTCTCTAGCTAATATAGAAATTGGCCCTTCTTCATACGACAAATCTAGTTGCACTTGAATTTCTTGCACAAGAATCTTATGTGTAACATCAGACCGATATCTTCTCAACATAGAAACATGAAATACATCACGTAACCTGGCCAATTCTTCAGGAAGAGCTAGCTGATAAGCTACTGGTCTAATTCTTTTCATAAGTTCATAAGGACCAATGTATCGCGGACTAAGCTTACCTTTATTCCCAAACTGAAGTATGCGTTTCTATGGTGATACTTTCAAGAATACCTTATCTCCTACCTGATACTCAATATCTCTTCTTTTAGGTCAGCATAGGATTTCTGTCGATCACTGGTAGCTTTCAACCTTTGCTGAATAATCCAAATCTTTTCTTCAGTATCTTTCATAATTTCTAGCCCGATCATCTTTTTTTCACTCAACTCAGTCCAACATACTGGAGTTCTACACTTCATACCATACAACAGTTCATAAGGTGTCATGCTAATGCTCGTTCAATAACTGTTATTGTAAGCAAACTCCATAAAAGTCAAATAATTATCCCAACTCTCGGGAAACTACAGGACAACCCCGCAATATATCTTCTAATATCTATATAACTCGTTAAGATTGTCCATCTGTCTAGGGATAGAAAGCAGTACTAAACTTAACTTGAGTACCTAATGATTTCTGTAAACTTTTCTAGAATCTCAAAGTAAATCGAGGATCACGTTCAAAAATAATCGACAATGGTATTCCATGCAGTCTCACTATATCGACAATGGTATTCCATGCAGTCTCACTATCTCATTTACATACAAATCTGCAATCCTATCCAAAGAATAGTTAGGACGAATAGGCAGAAAATGAGTAGATTTGGTGAACTTATCTACAATCACCTATACAACATCATGCTTCCTTTGAGGGAGAGGAAGTCCAGTGACAAAATCCACGGTAATTTTATCCCATTTCCACTGAGGAATAGAAATAGGATGTAACAAACTAGATGGAACCTGATGCTTAGCTTTAACCTACAAGCATATCAGACATTTTGCTATATAATCCACAACATCCTGTTTCATACCTGACCACTAGTGATACTGCTTCAAATCCTGATATATCTTGTTTCCACTCAGATGCATAGTAAAGACTATATTATGAGCCTCAAACAACAACTTCTTCTTCAATTCATCATTAGCTGGCACACACAGCCGATCCTTATAATACAATTCACCATCACCTTGCACAGAAAAATCAGACTATTTACCTTCCTGAGTAGCCAAGATAAGTTATTGTAACTTACCATCAGCTCTTTGAGCATCACAAATCTCCTGTCTTAAAGTAGGCCTTGGTTTTAATTAAGCCATCAAAGCTCCATCAGATCCCAGTTTCCATCCATTCTGGTTAAGTGATAATGATGAGATGGTCTTTCGACTTAAGGCATCAGCTACAACATTAGCCTTACCCGGATGGTAGTCCATAATACAATCATAGTCTTTAAATAATTCCAACCAACGTTGGCTCAGATTGAGTTCCTTCTGGGTAAGCAAATACTTCAGACTCTTATAATCTATGAAAATTCTACATCTTTCACCATACAGGTAGTGCCGCCAAATTTTTAAGACAAACACTACTTCTACAAGTTCCAAATCATATGTAGGATAATTCTGTTCATGAGTCTTTAGTTGCCTAGAGGCATAAGCAACTACCTTTCCTTCTTGCATCAAAACATAACCTAAAACAATTCCAGAGGCATCACTAAACAAAACATACTCCTTACCAGAAATAGGTTAGACCAATACAGGAGCCTTAATAAGCATATTTTTCAGTTGGTCAAAACTACTATGACATCTATCAGACCATTTGTACTTCACTCCTTTCTGTAACAGTTTAGTTAAAGGGGATGCTATCACCGAGAATCCCTTAACAAACCGACGGTAATAACTAGCCAGACCCAGAAAACTTCTCACTTCTGTTATGTTTCGTGATGGCTTCCAATTAACAATCGCTTCTATCTTACTAGGATCAATTCTGATTCCTTCAGAAGAGACAACATGCCCTAAAAATGATATCTCCCGAAGCCAGAAATCACACTTACTCAGCTTAGCATACAACTGTCTTTCCCTCAGAGTCTGTAATACAATTCGAAGATGCTCAGTATGATCCTGTTCATTCCTAGAATAGACCAAGATATCATCAATAAATACCACAACAAATTGGTCCAAATAAGGCCTAAACCTCTATTCATTAGATCCCATAAATGTTGCTGGAGCATTAGTTAACCTGAATGGCATTACTAGGAATTCATAATATCCATAATGGGTCCTTAATGCAGTCTTCGGTACATCTACATCCTTTACCTAAAGCTGATAGTACCCTGATCGCAAATCTATCTTTGAAAACACTCCTGCATCTTTCAACTGATCAAATAATTCTTCAATCTTTGGCAACGGATACTTATTCTTCACTGTGGCTCTATTCAGTTGTCTATAATCGATGAACATCCATAGTGTGCCATCCTTTTTCTTAACAAATAACACCGGTGCTCCCCACGGTGACACATTGGATCGAATAAACCCATTATCCAGAAGCTCTTGTAACTGCACCTTCAATTCCTTCAGTTCAGTACGAGCCATTCTGTACGGTGTTCTAGATATGGGAGTGGTGCTAGGCATAACTTCAATAAATAACTCCACATCCCTTTCAGGAGGGAGTCTGGGCAATTCCTCAGGAAATACATCTAGAAATTCATTCACTACAGGAATGTCAAGCAGTTTATCCTTACCACCCTCCTTCTGGGAATCACGCACAAAAGCTAAATAAGCTTTGCATCCCTTCCTGAGAAACTTTCAAGCTTGCATAGCAGATACCACATTAGTTAAAGAAACAGTGCGAATGCCATGCAATACTATCTCAGACTAATCAGATCTCCTAAATATAACTGTCTTAGTATTAAAGTCAATTACTGCCTGATGCTTAGACAACCAATCCATACCCAGGATCAAATCAAATTCATGAAATGGCAATTTAATCAAATCTGCTACATACTCAGTTCCATGAATCATAACAGGACAATTCCTAAACACTTGATTAACCAACACACTGCTACCTAGAGGACTGGTCATATGAATGTTATATTCTAACTGGTTTATAGACATCTTCATATCAAACATTTCTCTAGCATAGATATATAAGTGTGTAGATCCAAGATCAATTAATGCATACATTTCAGAATCAAAGAGAGAGACAATACCAACAATGACATCTGGTGTATCCTGATCCTCATGAGCTTTCAGTGCATAAGCTCGAGTCGAAGTAGTAGGCAAAGCTGGTCGATCTACTGTTTCCGATTGGCTACTCTGATTTGGACTATTCTGCCTAGATCCTCCTCGACCTCTACTATGTCTTCTGTTCCTAGCAGACGCATGAAAGACCTCTCAACTGGCTTGTGATGTCTAAGCCTGATTGAGAGGGCAATTGGCTATCTTATGCTCAATACTACCATAGTGAAAACAGGCTCCCGTAGCCCTTCTACAAACACCCCAATGACATACAGAACAATCAAGGCACTCTGGGGGTTCAGAAACATGGCCTCCAGATGACCCCCTACTAGAAACAGCCAAAGATGGAAAGTTTTTTCGCCTTCCCCGTGTCACAGATCTCTGAGTATTTTCCGGTGTAGAAGTAGTACGTTCTCAACTCCGTTTCCCCGAGGACTGGCCTCCCCTACCAAATCCCCTTCTCTGACTCCTTTCTCTCTTAACCATCTCCTGTCTCTCAATTTTCATTGCAGCCTGTACCAACTGATGATAAGTCACTTGCTGCAATAAAGTAAATGTCGCCAGATGCTCCTTAATGGAATCATGCAATCCATCCTCAAACTGATGACATAGAAACTCTTCAGTCAATATAGATTCAGGGGCATTCTTACCGAGTCCTTTGAACTCCCAATAATACTCAACAACCAATAAGCATCTTTGTTTCATACTCAAAAATTGCCTCCACGTATCCTTTCTGTAAGCCTCTGTACTATATTTTGCTTGGAACTCTTGGGTAAACAAATTTCAAATCAGAGGCATCGGTAGCTGAGGACTCCTCATAATGAACTTCCACCATTCATAAGCTGCTCCCTGAAGAAGGGAGATAGAACAGTGCACCATTTGCTCTACTGGACAACTGATCTCATTCAACACCCTCATCACCTTCTCTATCTAGAATTCAGTTCTCTCAGATTCCTCCAGAGATGTCCCAGTAAATTCCTCTACTCCATACTTCCGCAGCTAATCAACTGGAGCCTTAGGTGTAGTCATACGATGTAACAACATCATCATATCCTGAGACAAATGCATCAAAGCCTCTCCCTGAGTTGGAGGAGGAGGTGGCACCTCAGTTTCGCCTCGATTGACCCCAAGGGGTCCAGATATTACTAGACGAGTTTGCTCTAGCTGATTGCTCTTAGAAACTTTGTCAATAGCATCACGAGATCCTTCCATCGTTAATTCTATAGACAAAATATGGGACACCGCATTAGGCCAAAACACAACTTGTACACTCAAATAGAAGCAATAGTTAGGTACTGGTTAAACCAGAATCGCCTAAACTATGCTCTGATACCAAAAAGTGTAACACCTATATATACCCCATAGGAGGATATTGCGAGTGCCACATACATATAGAACACACTGAACACGAAGCATTTCGAAACATACAAAACACTTTATATGTGCATTACCAGAATCTCAACAAACATGCATAACACATCAAAATTTCAGAAAGAAGCCTGAATTAAGGTTATTACAACCCATGAAAATAAAATTCATGAGTTATAGACATCAGATACAAGTCCAAAAATAATCTCAAAATACATATGAACAAAACAAAAATCAGACTCCTTTGGCCATCGCGGTTGTCCTGTCCCAGTTCCTACGTTCCTCTTTCAGAACCTACACGGGGCAAATCCACCATACTAAGAATATAGCTTAGTGAGTAATAACTAAACTATAAGCCAACAATAGATATAGAAATTCAAAACAAAACAGAGTTTTATAAATAACATAATTGTTTAACACAAGAGGGTATAAACCTTTCAAACTTATGTCAAAATCAAATTGATATTAGAGTACAAAATCATAAGACTCCTAAATCCATTTATAGAAGCGGGTGACAAGACTTATACAGAAGAGACCGAAGTCTCGACACTGAAGTATCTCGGAAGAGACTGAAGTCTCGACACCTAAGTGTCAATATCAGAAGACACCGAAGTGTCAATAATAGAAGACACCGAAGTGTCACAAAAGCAGTTGTAGACCCTTCCAGGCATGCCTATTTACTGAAAACTAGGACTCAACAGTTTTAAAACAACACAAAGTCATTTCAAACGTTTCATGCAAAGCAAGTAGTCAATCATATTAACATGCAAGTAGCACTTCAATATCACATTCATCAATCAATACCTCGGACCTTCATGTCCAGATTCAGTACACAATTCAGTACACATTCATCAATATCGAATTCAATTCAATAATAAACAAAACAAATCAAGGTGAGACCATCTTAGGTTACTCACAAAATTTACCATCTAAATTACTTACAAAATCTCCTTTATTGCTTCTTGCCTTGACATCCTGGCAATATCTAGAATCGGTCGCTCGATGGGTTCCTCTAAAACATTTAATACAAACACATATCATTATTGTTATGAATTCTATTATGCACATTCATGTATACTAAATATGTATGATGCATGTTCATGTCAAAAATCTAGGTTTCTTATTCTAAATCTTATCACATGATCGATCATGTGAAATCATACTCAATCCCTCCATCCAGATTTATTTCACAATCCACCTTCGGGTCCACTTTGCTCAATTATTCTCATCAGGAAGGTGAGATAAATAGGTAATACTTCCTTCTAAAATGTTTTTCCTATTTGTCTTAGGTTTCCAATGATACCAAGTTCATTCAATTTGGTTTAGTATTCAATGAGTTATTCTCAAAATACCATAAAATATGTACATTGAAAATTTGGCTAATGCATGATCATGCCTCCAAGTTGTACGCCTCATAACTCTCAATTCCAATATCCAAAAATTTCAAACTTTATACCAATTTAAAGCTAAGAGAATAAGCTACAACTTTGGTGAAGGTACCTCAGCCTAATTCAGCCTATATCAATACAATTTATTCAATAACCACAGGATATGATTTCTATCCCTTGTAGTGCTATAGCCTAAGCCAAGACACCATTTAATGCCAATTTTGAAAATCTTAGAGACAAAATTAAAATTTGACTTCTTCAATAAAGTTGTAGACATATGTCTCTAGCTTAATCTGAATTAAGAATCAATCCATTTAGAAATCTACATATAATTAAAATAATGAAGCATGTTCTTGAAAATCTCTAGTTCATAACATTCCAACACATACCCTCACTTTGAGTCGTAAATCTATGTATTTCTATGTCATGCATTTTCACTTCATAGATAGTTATATGTATGTTAGATGTGTAAATCTGTCCTTAGGTTATTTAGACTATTTTGGCATGTATCGGGTTCTATTGCTATATATGTCTTTTTCCCGCTCACTGAGTACGTAATGTACTCACCTCCCTCTCCTTTCCAACCATGCAAATTAATTTTGTGACCTTGAAACTCTTAGTAGTTCATGCAGTCTTTTGACATTTTCCAGGCCTTATTAGACGTGGGCAGTCTGCGTTTTGTACTTTTGTTATATAGTAGCTCATGAATATTTTGATATGCTTTATAATTTTGTAAATTAACTTTTATCTGTCTTATGGACTGTAAATGACTTTATGTATGAGCATTTTGTACTGTTGTTGAGATTGCTCTTAAGTGGACTTTAATGTCTAGAAGTTGTGGTAAAGTTTTAATGTGAATATAAAAGTGTGCTTGAAACTGATTTACAGGTGTTTTTCATTTTGGGATTTTCAAACTGCAGCCATTGTGTTGCTGAAATGTTTTTAAAGATATCCAGCTAGCCTTGTGTAGTCGGGTTAAGGGTACCATAAGTATCCTTAACCAGGGTATATAGAGGTTATCATGTATTGGATGTGGTTCCGAGTCATGACACGTAAAGCTTTGTTTTCTCTTATGTAAAAGCAGTAAACAATTAAAAGATGATGATAAATTTCAGAATACAATGACTATAACATCATCAATATGTGCAACAGAAAAAGTTAATCATGTATACATATAATCACAAAAATTAAATTACATCAAGGCAGAGGTAAATAAGTGCTTTGATACCAACTGTAAGACATGAAAAGGAACAATATATATGTCTATTATGATAAACAAAATGGAAATGCGAAATTTAGATCTCATATCTCTTGCCATTGATGTTGAGAGATTCAAATAGGTGAGAGGGCTCTTCTAAGCTTTTAACAAATTCAATAAGATGGTGTACCAAAAAATGTCAAGCTTAGGGACCCAATTCCTCCTTACATATAATTTATATTTCTTGTTGTCTTTCATCAAACAACAAAAAGAGATGACGGTTCGCAGTGGAAGGTTATGAAGTTTCAAAATAAAATGAACAGACAGGACCCATCATAAGGAAACCAATGGATAACAGACGTATCTGGTACGAGAGTGCTTAAGCTTGTTGGTTTTCTTTTGGGCATATTATATTATTTTGTCCAGTGAAGTTCATAGTTAATTGTCACTATGATGAGATGGCAAGTTGTTTTATATATTGGAAACACCTTTGAGTTGCCTTTAGGGCTTGATATATTTAATTTTTTCCTAAAAAATTAGTTTCATTAATAAGTTACTGATTTAGCTAACAAAATCTTTATTGTCTATGACATATAGGTATCCATGTGAAAAAAATAATGTTGGTATCAGATGTAAATAAGTGCTCTGATACCAACTATAAGATATGAAAAGAAACGTTATACATGTCTATTACGATAAACAATATGGAAATGCGAAATTTAGATCTCATACCTCCTGCCATTGATGTTGAGAGATTCAAATGGGTGAGAGGGCTCTTCTAAGCTTTTAACAAATTCAATAAGATTGTGTCAAAAAAATGTCAAGCTTAGGGACCCAATACCTCCTTGCACGTAATTTATATTTCTTGTTGTCTTCCTTCAAACAACAAAAGGAGATGACAGTTCATAGTGGAAGGTTATGAGATTTCAAAATAAAATGAACAGACACAACCCATCATAAGGAAACCAATGGATAATAGGCATATCTGGTCCGAGAGTGCTTAAGCTTGTTGGTTTTCCTTTGGGCATATTTTGTTATTTTGTTCAGTGAAGTTCATAGTTAATTGTCACTGAGATGAGATGACAAGTTGTTTCATATGTTGGAAACACCTTTGAGTTGTCTTTAGGGCTTGATATACTTAATTTTCTCCTAAAAAAAGCCATTAGTTTCATTAATAAGTTACTGATTCAGCTAACAAAATCTTTATTGTCCGTGACAGATAGGTATCCACGTGGAAAAAATAATGTTGGTATCAGAGGTAAATAAATAAGTGCTCTGATACCAACTATAAGATATGAAAAGAATATACATGTCTATTAGGATAAAAAAATGGAAATGCAAAATTTAGATCTCATACCTCCTTCCATTGATGTTGAGAGATTCAAATGAGTGAGACAGCTCTTCTAAGATTTTAACAAGTTCAATAAGACGGTGTATCAAAAAATGTCATGCTTAGGGACCCAATACCTCCTTGCATATAATTTATATTTCTTATTGTCTTCCATCAAACAACAAAAGGAGATGACAGTTCGCAGTGGAAGGTTATGAGGTTTCAAAATAAAATGAACAGACACGACCCATCATAAGGAAACCAATGGATAGTAGGCATATCTAGTACAAGAGTGCTTAAGCTTGATGGTTTTCTTTTGGGCATATTTTGTTATTTTGTCTAGTGAAGTTCATAGTTAATTGTCACTAAGATGAGATGACAAGTTGTTTTATATGTTGGAAACACCTTTAAGTTGTCGTTAGGGCTTAATATATTTAATTTTTTCCCACAAAAACATGAGTTTCATTAATAAGTTACTGATTCGGCGAACAAAATCTTTATTTTCCATGACATGTATGTATCCACATGAAAAAGAAAATGTTGGTATCAGAGGTAAATAAGTGCTCTGATACCAACCATAAGACATGAAAAGAAACGCTATACATGTCTATTACGATAAACAAAATGAAAATGCTAAATTTAGATCTCATACCTCCTGCCATTGATGTTGAGAGATTCAAATAGATGAGAGGGCTCTTCGAAGCTTTTACAAATTCAATAAGATGGTGTATCAAAAAGTGTCAAGCTTAAGGACCCAATACCTCGTTGCCCATAATTTTTTTTCTTGTTGTCTTCCATTAAACAATAAAAGGAGATGACGGTTCACAGTGGCAGGTTATGAGGTTTCAAAATAAAATGAATAGACACGACCCATCATAAGGAAACCAATGGATAACAGGCGTATCTAGTGCGAGAGTGCTTAAGCTTGTTGGTTTTCTTTTGGGCATATTTTGTTATTTTGTCCAGTGAAGTTCATAGTTAATTGTCACTAAGATGAGATGACAAGTTGTTTTATATGTTGGAAACACCTTTGAGGTGCCTTTAGGGCTTCATATATTTAATTTTTTCCCAAAAAAAATCAGTTTCATTAATAAGTTACTAATTCAGCTAACAAAATCTTTATTGTCCATGACACATATGTATCCACGTGAAAAAAAAGGCCGCCGACTAAGCATACGTTTAACCTAATCCAATTACATATCCTGGACAACAAAGATATGTTCAGTCAGATCAAGAAATTACTAACTGTACAAACATTTTGAACTTAGTTGTTAAAGTTATAAAATGCTGGTCACTTAATTGAAAATTTTGAAAGCTTAAGTACTGAGTTAAAAAAAACTTATAAAGTTGAGTTCTTTGATCTACCTTAAGAAAACGTTAATTGTATTATTTATTATTCAATTTATTCATTTATTAAATTAGTTGTTTGTATTTATTATAATTGACACTTAAATGTATTTCATATAGTACATTTAATATTTCAATAAGATGGAGCTAAAATATCGTAGTATATTCTTAAATTTTTTTGGGTAAATCAGAAGATTTTAACAAAATTGAAAAGTTACATACGACATTGGAGACTACTTGAGTAGTAATCTCTTACCTACTAAAAGGAAACAAAGGTAAATACATGACAAAGTTACATCACTTGCCTATAATAACACAAAAACCGAGACAACAATAGCCTTCCTGCCAAAGAGACCTAATAGAGCTAGCTCATCTAACCAGTAATTTAAGCTAACCTAGAATCAATTTACAACACTATTAATCAACCAACAACTAATTACAATCCAAATCAATAGTGGAGATGGATTTGCTACTGTAAAGCTTGTGAGCTTCTTCTTAGAAATCCTCTTATTTGTTTCGAGAAAGTCCTTAACCTCCCAACTCCATAATTTGCTTATTGGACCTCCATTTGGCACTCCTGAAATATCAAACCTACAAAAAAAATTATTAGTGAATAAGAACTTCGGCAATTACCTCCTCATGGTGTTTGAGCTAAGATGTTCCATAACTTGGAAGATTACTTTGGAGTACAGGCTCCCCACCTCCTTGACTTCATCTTTGAATGTTCGATTATTCCTCTTAATCCAAATGTTATAAACAGTAGTAGAAAGAAGTATAGGGAAAAGGTTAATGTCAGAGGGTCTAATATTTAAGTATTGGTTAAACCAAATGGGGATGAATTGAAGGTTTGCCTGGTTGGGAAGGTGTTATGGAAATGGTTGAGACATTGCTCCCACACGGTTTTAGAGAAAGGGCATTCAAAAAACAAGTGTTCAATAGTCTCATTGTCCGAGGTATATAAGGGACGGTGGTTAAGAGTATAGAGATAGAGAAGTTTGTCCCGCGTTTGTAACTTCTTAAGGAAAGCCAGCCATAGTATGAAAGAACAACTAGGGCCGTTGCTTTTAAACCAAACTAGTTTATGCCAAGGAACATTCTGTAATGGAGGTCTTAAGAAATTATAGGCTGAACCATTAGTGTACTTTTTTGAAGGGTAGCTAACCATTCCAAACAATCTGGTTTAAAGCTATTTGGTTGGTATAGTAGGGGCTCTAGGTTACCAATGATTTCTATAGTTATCTCTTGCCATCTCCACTCATTATTACTGATAATTTTAGAGACTCTAACTGTCATAGGTAGTTCCAAACTGTTGATCTCCCTCGGAGAAGAGAAGTTCTTCAGGATTCCTCTAGGATGCCAAGAATCTTGCTAAAAAAGAGTAGAATTTCCATTCCCTATCCTGAATCTGAATTGGTTCCCTATTTTATCCCTCACAAATAAGATTTTCCTCCAACTTCATGAACTATTATTGGTAGGTTGGGCACTCAAGAAATCTTTCATTCTCAAACTAACAGAATGCACCCATTCAGAGCTTCACTATCATCAAATAGATACTAGATCCTTTTCCCTAATAGGACATAATTCTATATTGACAAATGCTTAATCCTTAGACCTCCCTTCCTTTTCGGTTTATTAATGTCACTCCATTTAACCTTAGAATAAGAATTAGAAGCCACCTTCCCATCCTACAGAAAATTCCTAAGTTTAGACTCAAGGATGGAAGTAGGAAGAATGAAATGGGTAGACCAGCATACTTGGAAAGAAGATCGGACAGAAATCACCAATTAGAGTCTACTCGCATATGAAAGGTATTTATGAGTCTATTTGTTAATCTTAGCATCAATTTTGTCCAATAAGGGTGAGCAATCCCTCCTAGATAACCTACCTGTTGAGAGAGGTACCCCCAAATACCGTATAGGGAGAGTGCCTTTCTTGAGCCCAAAGATAACTTCCATTTGATGAGTCAGGTGGTCCATATCAGGAGATAAGAAAATTTGACTATTCGAACGATTCATGTCCATGCCAGAAAAACTAGAGAAGGTACACATACAATTAAGCAAGGTTTGAGTTAAACTCAAATCCGCATGACAAAACATCAGGAGATCATCAACAAACGAGAGATGGGTGAGTTTAAGGGTTTTACACCTCCAGTGGTATTTGAAGGAAAGGCTTCCATCTATGCAAACATTCAAACTCCTTGAGAAAACTTCCATACAAATAATGAGGAGGAATGGAGATAAGGGATCTCCTTACCTTAGGCTTGACTTCCCTCTAAAAAATTTAAAGGAGATCCATTGATCAAAATAAAATAAAAAGGAAAGGTTATACATTCTTTGATCCATTTTATGAACTTTATAAGAAGGCCTATAGCTACTAATGCATTTAGGAGGAAATCCCATTGTATGGAATCATAGGCTTTTGAAGGTCCACTTTAAAAGTGCATCTCTTCTGGTTATTTGCAAGGTGATAATTCTTGAAAATTTCTTGGACCAACAAGATGTTATCCCCTATTTGACAGTTCTTAATGAAAGCACTTTGGTTTGGACTAACAATGTGAGGAAGAATCTCTCTAAGCCTATTTACTATGATTTTAGCAATCACCTTATAAAGCATGTTGCAACAAAAGATGGGCCTATGGTCTAACACTGTGGAAGGGTGATCTTTTTTAGGAATAAGAGAAATAAAAGTAGAATTAAGCTCCTTTTCCATATTGGAAAAAATCTTGGATGTCATAGGTAACTTCCTCTCCAATGATATGCTAGGTTTGTTTAAAGAAAAACCCACTAAACCTATCCGGACCAGGAGCTTTATTAGGATTAAGAGAATTGAAAACCTCCATAATCTCTTGTGTTGAGAATTCAGTATTAAAAGAATTATAAATATTCAAGCAATAAATGAGGGAAAAGATTTTCCACAAACTCTTTAGAAGAGTGAAGAACCTTTTTATCCCTAATAGAACCCTGAAAGTATTTAAGAAACTGATCTCGAATCTCTTCTAGACCAACAATCCTGTTCACATTTCCCACTACTAAAGAATGTATGTTGTTTCTGTTTCTGTTAGCTAGGAGTGAGTTATGAAAGAATTTGGTGTTCCTATCCCCTTCTTTGAGCTAGTTAATCTTAGAATACTGTTTAAAGAATGATTCCTGATCTTCTAAAGCTCTAATTAACTCATTAATGGCCTCAGATTCCTTAGCAATCAGAAGAGAAGACTTAGGAAAAAGTCTCATTTGATCATGGATGTTATTAAAAGTAACTTGGCAACTCTCAACTCTAACATCCACATAACCTATCTAGCCAGAATTCAGAATTTTGAGAGCTTTTTTGGCCATCTTGAGCTTAGACACAACACAAAACATAGGAGTACCCTGAACTTGATAGGACCAAGCATCCTCTACTGTCTGAATGAAATTGGGCTGAGAGGCTAGAAAATTAGAAAACCTGAAAGGAGGAGATCTCTTTTGCATATTTGCTAAAGACCTAACCACTATTGGAGAATGGTCTAAGATGTTTGGGTTATGAATAACACCAGATGAACTGGGAAACCTAGAGCTCCAAGTCGAGTTAATGACGGCTCTATCTAACTTCCTAGCAATAAAGAAATGTCCACATTGTTTGATGTTCCAAGTAAAACTTGGGCTACTAGAATTTAAATCATACAAAGCATTGCCCTCAACACACTTCTGAAAGTCACTCGTCCCATTCATAGCTGAGGGACTTATAGGATCTGCCTTATGGGGGAACAAAATAGCATTAAAGTCCCCCGCTATAATCAAGAAAGATTACCTACAGAGAGGTTAATATTGGACAGATCTGACCAAAGATTCTTCCTATGGTTGAGGTTATTGGACCCATAAACACTAGTCACTAAGAAGGATGACGAACAGTTCCTAGGGGACAACTCTAAGTGAATCAGCTAATCATTAGAGGTTAGAATATAACACAAAAAATAATTAGGGTTCCAAACTATCACAATCCTAGCATTTGAAGCATGGTCTACATTACTGTAAGAAAGCCACCTAGGAAACAAGGAGGAGAAAACATTATTCAAATAGGAGGGAGACCTAGTCCTAGATTCAATCAATCAAACAAAAGAAACAGATAATCTCCTAAGACAAGCTTGTACTGCTAATTGTTGTTTAAACTCCTAACATTCCAAAAAACAAAATCCATAACACAAAAACCAGAAATCACCTCCTACTTCTGTTTCCTCCTTGATTTCCTACTTTTCCTCACAGTAAAATCCCTCTCTACCTCCCCCATTATACTAAGACTATTAGGAACCAATTCAAAAATAGGAGAGGAAGGAATTGTACCTACTTGATTTACAGTAAGAAAGTTTGGATCCTCAAGGTCTCCACTCGATTCCTCTTACTTTTGTTTATCTTTGTTTAGAAGAGAAGGACTACTAGCAGTACTTGCATCTCTATCAACTTGTATTGCCATCTCATTATAATGATCCATCTGTTGAGGTCCCGACCCTTACATTGCACGTTTTGTATCTTTGATGTTCTAATCTCCTTATTACTTTGAATTGTCTTCTCTGAGATTAATTCCTGCTCCTTTTCTTGCTGATTTGAATTATTTGGTATCTTCTCCTTTCCTTTCTCTAACTCCTGTTGTAATCTAGTCTCAAACAATCTCCCTGTAGCTACCCATTCCTTCTTTTGTGCATGATGATTAGGCCTCCATTCGTACTCAATCCTTATTTCCTTAAAATTTTATTTTCCCTTCCTCATTGTAAGTAGCCAGTTGGAAAGAAGAAGGTCAACTCCTCTGCAATTCTAACTCCACACACATCCTTGCATACACTATCCTAGACATTGTAGTCGTCTGTGTATCCATAAGGAGAGGGTGACCTACAGCACTTGCAATTCTTCCTAAACCTTCTGTGTTCCAATATTCTATTGGAATATTATGAAACCTAGCTCACATCGGGGCAAACTTTAACATCTTCTCCTCTCTCCTTTGACTCTCGCGTTTTTATTAAATCTATTCTCATCCCAGCGCAGCCAACCTTATGTTCATGTCATGTGTAAACTACATATAAACTTTCAGCGGGGCCAATGCCTACGATTCAAACTTCGATCAGCTCACCACCCTCGACGTAATGCTAATAATGGATGATCATACTGTAGACGTGAGGTTGTTTGAATATTAGCGCTCACCCTACCAAATCTAGGGTTTTGTGAAGGAAGCATTAAAGAACAAGATAGGAATTTCTGTTTCTATAAATGTTTTTGAAAAAATTTGGAGGATCCGTAAAATCTTTTAGGGCCAACTGAAGAAAAGGTTAGGGAAAAAAAAGAAGAAGAGAGCTCCCAAGTATGATGATAGATATAGGAGTCGACTAGTTAGCCTCTATTGAGAGTCTGTTTAGTTTGATGTTAATTAATAGAATCGAACGGAATATAATGTAATTGAATGTAATATAATGAAAAGTTGTTTGAAAGGGATAAAAGAATTCAATATGTAATGTAGTGAAATGTTATTTGGAAGATATATGTAATGAAATATAATATATAATAAATGACTATTGTAGCCATGATATTAAAATGATTGTTGCAAGAAGTTAACGTTATGATTTTAAAACAGAAATCATGTCTAATTAAAAAGTCACGGTTTGTGACGATTTGTGATTTTTTAATTGGACATTATTTTTGTTTTAAAATCACAGTGTTAAGTCACATTCGTGTCAAATAATTTTTTATATATTTTTATTTTAAAATAATAAAACTTTATTATTTTATTATTAATTATATAAAATATTATTATTAATTACATAATAAATTTTATTCTATTATATGTTATTTATATTTAAAAATTATTTATTTATATTTTTGTTTATACAAAAATGCATACAGACAATTAAAGAATAATTTTTATATATTTTCTATTTTCATTAATAAAAATTTTATTAAATTTTTTATTTTATTATTATTATATACAATTTTTATTAATAATATAAAAATATTATTATTAGAGTAAGGAGAAATAATAGAAATAGGGTTAGGGTTAGAAGAAATAATTGATATTAAGAAAAATTATTGAGGATATATTAGCTAATATGTATTTATTAGTTTACGTTCTATTCTAAACCTCCTACATCGGATGTTTCTTATTTTCACTGTTTAGGATAAAATAGAACTTAACATAAAATCCTACACTTTTAAACCATTTCATTCTATTTTATTATAAAACCTTTAACTAAACAATAAAAATGTGTTACCTTCTATTTCGTTATATTATCAATCCCTCAACTAAACAGAACCTCACGGATCAAGCAACTTTTGATTTCTGAGACCCGTGAGAGAGAGAATGAAGAAAGAGGACAAGAATGTATGAAACATTAATTACATGCCTTTTGTTTGATTGGTGGTAGATCTCCAAGTTGGAGTTTAATTTGGGTATTGGTTTAAAACGATTATACTTTTCATATTCATGCTCATTTTCTTCTTATATACTAATTAAATTTACTAAACTTTAACCTTATTTATAATTTATATTAAGAAATTATTTGAAAACAAAAAATATTTTATAAAAAATTATTACTGTTTACACCTAAAAATGGGTGCGGCTCATTTTTACCATTTTGGGCCGAAAACCCGAAGCCCAAAGAAAGCCCATGGTTCAAAGTCCAGACACTAGCCTTGGCCCATTAAAATTCGGTGTCCAGCAAGAGAGGAGGTAGTAGAGTTAGATTTGGATTGGGAGTCTAGGAGTTCGAATTTAAATAAAGGATAAGAGGATAAGGTGATGGACACCAGCTAACCTAATCTTTATCGGATAAGATGAGGATTATTTGAACTTTATCTTTATCTAGTGGGATAAGCTTTATCAAGATTACAAATTTGAATTGAGACACTCATCATCGGTAGCTATAAATAGGGGCTTTGAAGAAGAAAGAAGGATCCCAACATCTGACAAATCAAAAGCCTGGCATCCCAGCAAAATTCTTGAATTCTTTAGCTCTTTATTTTCGGCAATCATTTTATTTTTTCCTAGCCTAGCCTTTTTCTTTCAATTGTCAATTAGCTATTTCTTTTTAGTCTTTTATTCATTGCATTTTGCTGATTTGTTTACCATTGAAGCAAAGTACTTCATGTTAGATTCCTGTCCCTTTTCTAGCAATTCACAGTCGTTTTTAATTTTAGTCAGATTACGAGGCGCAGTCCTTTTTCGTATTTTTCCTAGTTTGGAAACACTTTAATTTCCTGACACGCTCACAAACCGAAACAAAGGGCTACGTGTTGTCCTTTAGTCAAATAAAGGCCAAACATATTTTTGGCATGCCCAGTGGGACACACGCAATGACGAGAACAAGATCTAGTAAGAGTACTGACGATTCCCCCAATGGAGATGATGAGGCGGAAAACATTGCAACAGCAACGCAGGAAGACCAACCTCAACCCGTTGAGTTGAGTCAATCAAGCAACATTGAGATCCTTTTAACAAAGGTTTTGGAGGCCATAGAAAAGTTGACAGCTCTTTTGAACACTATGGGGAGCAGCCAAAAAGAGATTTTAGCTGCAGTCACTAGATCTGCCGTGCCAGAGAAAGACAAAGGCATAGGCGGGGTGGAAACAAGCAAGGCGTTGCGTCAAGCTGAATCGCAGGCCAGCAAGTTATCGATGGCCGCGGAGAACCAGATAGTGGCGTCTACGGTCACTCCAACTGAAGGTGAAGGATCGCCAGCCAAGGCGGCTAAGTTGGGAGAAACTTCTCCCATGAAAACTCTCGGGGGGCAGTCCACCAGGATTGATAGCCCCAACAAAGAGAAACAGCTGGTGACCACTTACCAGCCACCATACAGGAGGGATGAGACACCGAGTGCCGCCATGCCTCTGGTGTCCATCAACCACAAGACCCCGGTCCAATTCCACAACCACACTGGACCGTCGACTCAACCTCACCTCTATGAAGAAGGAATGAGCTTAGGGGCCAATGGGAGTCTGGTAACCAATCAGATGCAGGCACTCCCAAGGAATACGAGTCACCAGACTGTCCAACAGTCGGTGACCATGAGCTAAGCAATGCACAGGCAGAACACTTCGATGATCGATCCGGTGACCAGGGACGCATTTCGTGAGATCGTCCAAGAATTGTATGGCCCCGGATTCAATCAGATCGTCATCCAGAGTTCAGGAAACCTTATCCTAAATTCATAGACAGAGCAGCCTTTCCCAGGCTACAAATTTTAGTGTGCAGAATCAGGTAAATTTTGCAATGCATTCGACACGTGCTGTCAAATTTTGGCGCCGTTGCCGGGGAATGTGGTAGTTTAATTTTTGAATTTGATTTTAGTTGGTGTTTTGTGAATATATTTGGTTTTTTTAGTCTTTTTTTGTTACTTGTTAATTTTTAATTGTCCATTAGTTTTAGTGCATGGTAGTGACCAGGTTTTCTCGTAGAGAAATTGAGCAACTTGATCCAGAGATCGAGAGAACACTGTGAAGATTGCGTAGGGAAGCAAGGTCAATTTTGGTAGATGAATTGGAACCAAAATCTAAGGACGCAATGGCAAATCCAAGAACTCTAAAGGAGTTGGCTGCACCCGATTTAACTCATAGACCATTATGCATAACATTTCTGAATTTCGCTGAACATGTTAACTTTGAGTTAAAATCAGGATTGATTCATTTATTACCTAATTTTTATGGCCTTGCAGGTGAGGATGCACATAAGCATCTTAAGGAACTCGATGTGGTTTGTTTGAGCATGAAGCCTCATGGGGTGACGGACGAGCAGATTATGTTGAGGGCTTTCCCGTTCTCACTCAAGGATGCAGCAAAAGATTGGCTATTTGATTTACCTACAGGAAGTGTGAGCACTTGGTTGGATATGAAGAGATT
>JAOSBN010171285.1:0-20499 GCA_027563595.1 Erythroxylum suave | reverse complement strand
TTATAAACTTTGTCTAGGAGTACAAAGGTCTAAGTGTGGGGGAATTTGATTGAGCCCAAGTTTATTACATAAATTGGCAACATTTTTATGACTTTTTCTGTATTTTTTGACTCCTATCTCTAGCTTTTGTGCTTAAATTGATTATTGAGTGTGTACTTTTATTTATTCATTACACGAATTAATTTTCTGAGAACAATTGATACTGCAAACTACCATCTTTTTATAGTAGGAGACTCAAGGAAAAGGAAGTCAAAAAGAAGAAGTGGAATAAAAGAAGACTGAAGTGTAGTCAACGCAATAGGAAGTTTGCTGTGACGAAGTGGATCTGTCGCCGTGGAAAACACGCAGAATCCAGGCTGAACTTTCGGGAAAAGTTCACCACGGTGAAGATTAATTCTTTCGCTATGGCGAAGGAACTAGCAACAGAGTAAAACCTTTCGAGAAAAGTGCACTGCGTCAAAAAACATTCATCGCCACAGCGAACCTTTGAAAACCCGAACCAATTTTGGAAAAATCACACACTGTGTGACCTGACCTAGCATCCTTCGTTTAAAAACCTACCAAATTAGGTTGTAGTCGACAAATCTAAGACAGAAGAGACTACAGAAAAGAGAGAAAAAACAGAAGCTCACACACACTCCTGACTCTTCCTTCCACTTCACCGTCATCGATCATTTCTTTCCATTTTATCTATCGCCACATTCATTATCTGCTTCTCTTACCATGGATGCTCTTGGTGGGTTTCCAGTTATGAGTTCTCCCGAAGCAATGCTTGGCTAAGCACCGGTTCCTTTTGAAGATGTAGCAATGACTTGAGTTAAATGGGCTTCAAAGGGGAGTAGTTTATTCATATTTAACTACATTGTTGTGAACTCTTGAGTTAGGATTTATGCTTTGTAGTTGGATTTTCTTGATTATAGTTTAATCAAGTGTTGAACAATGAATTGTGTTATTGGGTTTGTTGATGTAAAACTTGGAGCTTGAATATATAAAGTCTCATATATGTCATTTTATGATTTTGTTAGTTCTCTTTTGTCTACGTAGTTGTGTTTGATATTGAGATGATACTTGATCACCAAATTGACCATTGGCACTCACTAGGATGCATTCAACAAGATTTTAAGAAATGGAGTTCATCCAAAGTATTCTTTAAGGCTTATCATTTGGAAACTTAGTGATTTTTATTTCCACAAAGATTTATTTTGAAGTGTGATAGCCAAAGCTCATTTTTCAAGACGATTTTATCATATTTGATCATTGTTTTAACCTTCGATTTCTCATTCCAAAAAATCCCAAAATATCTTTTTGCACATTTCCTTTTCAATTAGTTTGATTTTGTTAGTTCTCTAAAGAACCAAAACCCCCTTCCTAACCAATTTAGTTGCATTTCATGATATTTAGGCTAGATTAGATCCATTGCATTAGGTTCCAATTAAGTGAGATGACCCGAGGTTGCATCCTGTATTGCAATCCTTGAAATTCAATTTTTGATTCGACCTCCAAGGATAACATTGAAAGACAAAGCGGATCAACAATCATGGTCTGAATAAACGCTTTCTGTCATGATCATGGCTCAAGTGTAGGATTGTGGCCTAAGTGCACGATCGTGGTTTAGCTACTAGTAGTCCATCCTTCGCAGTCACGATCGTGGTCTAATGTGTACAATCATAGGCTATGTCTTTTAGCTTGAAACTCTTCAAATCTTCTATGTTCTCCACAGTTTACCCTGAAATACTAACACACACATCAAGGTACCTTAAAAATATAACAATTAAGCTCAAATATTCAAACTAACCTAGATAAACACTTAACCACACAAACTAATATAAACTAATTGCACACTCATCACTCAAATTCACACTAATTATATAACACATTACACCCTAAAACATCATACAAAACAAAACTATCATTTAGCAATCATTAAGATAATCAATTTGAATAAAAAATTGCATATTATTTATACACAAGACCATTTTGGTAAGGTTTTGAGCCTAAGACCAAATGCATCACTTTTTAAATCTCTTTTTTTCTTTCAGGTGTGTTATCATGCATAATTGGATAATTCTAAAACTTGCTCTTATTATTCATATTGAGATCTCTTTTTTGAAAAGTAATTCATAAATTCATTCAAAAGGTGGAAATTATAGAGTATAAGAGGTTACGTAACCTGTGACTAGAGCTTATACAAATAAAGGAAATTAGAAAGATTAAAGTGTCTAACAGTAATAGAATCTAAATGCTTAGATGCATTTTAATGTAACTAGAGATGAGCAATTGATTAGCATTGATCACAATAGTTATCCTTAGTTTTATCCAGAAATGGATCCAACCACACTCTTTTTACTCTTCAGCTTTTCCAAAGATTTTTGTATTTTTCATCCTCTAGATATAGTGCACTAACATTGCAAAACCAAATTTGAATACTCTCAGGTCTTCTCTGCTTTCCCATTTCAATTTGATAGCCAAACCAAGATATTTGTCCAGTTAAGATTTATGCCTTGCAATTCAAAGTTATTGAAAAAAGCACTCCATTGTTGTTTGTTATGAAGACATTTGAAGAACATATTATCAAAAGTTTCAATTTCTTTAGAGCGTAAAGGGCAATTTGTAGTTAGAATTTGAAACTTGATATTGTCCTTGGTCCCTAATATATGTAAAGCAACTAACCATTAATAAAAGAGAGAGTTAAAGAAATACCTGAACTCCAAATCATCTTATGAAATGGAAACTTGATCAAAGAGCCCAGTAATAAATGTTGTACCTAACTTGACCAAATGGGATCAAAGAGCTCCCATTTGACTTCATCCTCTTGTACCTAACTTAGAGAATATGAAGGCCACTGCTTAATAATAGATCCAATTCCTCTACACATATGAAAAGGCTAATGCAAATTTTTGTCTTAAATTAATGAGTGCACTTTAGTATCCTCGGTGATAGTTGCTTTTAAAGCTGCAAAGAGGTGAGTGTTATATAAAGGTCCTAAGATATGCCAGTTATTATAAAAAATGAAGTGCTCTTTCCATTTCAAATATAATGCTTAATATGAGAGTGCATGAAGGATTTTGTATGTGACATCTACTGAAAAGTGCAAGATTGTGAAGAAGTTTAAGGAATTGACTATATGCTTTTCTGCTTGATATGATTCATGTGCACCCTTCTAGCCAATAGACTTTTTTTATCCCAGCATATCCTCGGAAGCCTCTTTGCTAACAAGATTCTATTCATTTTACTAGCTAAATTGATTCCCAATCCTTCATATTACTTAGGAAGACATATAAGACTCCATTTGATCATGGAAATTCTTCAGCCACTAGAATTTTGGCTGTACTAGATGAAGTCTCTAATACTCCGGTCAATTTTCTTTAAAACTCCTTTAAGGATAGCTAGATAAAATAACCATTAGTTATGAAATTTATTAAGAAAAGTAATGGCCAATTATAATCTACTTCCTCATGAAAAGAATATGTTGTTCCATTGACAAAGTCTTTTACTAACTTTTTCTATGAGAAATCTACATTCAACTTAATCTTCTTTGTGGGAATTGGAAATGCCGAGTATGTGAGAGGTAGTTAGTGTATGGTGAGTCGTAAGATATCTTCATAACTTTGTCTAAAAAGATAAGAAACATTTTTACTTGGATTAAATTTGAGACCTGAGACATCTTAAAAGCTTTCCAAAGCTCTTAGAAGAGTTGCAATGGAAATAAGATCATTGGCAAAAAGCATAAGCAAGTCATTTGTAAATGAAAGTTAAGTAACACCAAGACCACTTCATCTATATTGAAATATGAAATTCATGTTTCCTTGTATACAAATCTGTGTGATTATTTGAAGTACTTCCATGACAATGGAGATTAGATAGGGGTAAGAGGATCCCCTTGTCTGATTCCTCTGGCAACTTGACCATGTGTTGTAATGCTAATCAAAATAAAATAATTAAACTTACCACTATCGTAGTGAGTCTAAGTCAATCCCATAGAGAGTGTGTAAAGTTTCCTAAATGAAAGTTATTGGTGTTATGGTTTAGGGCGGTATGGATTTTGGAAATAAGAAAATAAAATAAAGCTAGGCTACTAAAAAAAATTAAAGCAAACATGTAAAAAAGTAATAAAAGTGGGGAATTTGCTAAGGACTCAGTTCTTTGGTTCAATCTCGGTTTCCAGCCTAATTAAAAATATTTCATTGATTTGTTGTTCTTAAACCTCTCCTAGCAACTACTAATCGCGGGTTAATAATTAACCCGAGTTTTCCCTTAAGTAGATTTTAATTAAGATATGATCGTTAAAGAAATCTAGCTACTGAATAATCTAGGATATGATCTCCAGATTCAATCAGGTAGTAGCATCACGAATTAGGAAAATTGATTAATCAAGGCAATAACCACATTCAATGTGTCATTTAACCTAAGTTATGTTATCCCTCATGATTATGAATCATTAGTCACTACACATGAATTTCAAAATGATAATTGTGGATTATATCAAAATTATAGTAGTGGGTTTGCAAATAAACGCTTCAATGAGCGTAATAAAATCATCTTTTCACAATACCCAATAGTTTCATACACAAATATCCGAACAGTAATGATAATAAGATTGTCCATACATAAAACCTAAATCAATTAACATAGGATACATACAGCAAAAATAGTGAGATACACTTAAGCCAGGTTGTTAGCATTGATTTCACCTCCGAACTGGCATCAGGACATCTAGCACTTCATGGGTCTCTCCTTAAAAATGCTTCAACCCCCATATTGAATAACCCAGCCGAAACCCTTAGCATCGCCTCCTTCTCTTCTTTACTCTCTACGCTACTGTTCTCTATTTAGTAATTTAATTGTTGGTCCATCTATAATGTTTTTGGCCCTCATATTATTATCTACTTTTAGTAAATTGCATCCCATACACTATCTATTGAATGATGGCGCTTCGCAAATGTTGTCTGTGTTAAACGCCGGTGCTACATACATCTCCTGGAAATGTCTACATAAAGCGCAGACATAGTCTACTTTTTAATTAAAGTGCTCCCAACATCTGTGTTATGCAGATTTATGTCTTTGTTAAACTTACTACGTTAAATTCATCTATGATTCCCATCTACTATGTTGTCATTTCATACTACTCCTATCTATCCGCCTGCGCTACATTTTGCTATATGCCTACATTGATTTATACTTTCAATGTCTACTACATTGCACTTTCTTCCTAGCTACATCGTTTTGGTGTGCTTCTTCTCCTAGCTACCTTGTCTTCATTTATTAAAGTAATTGTGTGCATGGCCATGTAAAACATTAAATTCATGTACACCTTACATTGTCTATGTACAACAACCCTGACCATCTTTGATTTACTTGTGTTTCTATTTTTTTCGTCTTCTTTTTATCTTTTAATTTTCTTCGTCTCACTTCATAAAGACAAGTGAAAATTAATCTTTGAAAAATGGCCAAAATATATAAATTTTGACTCACTTTAGCTTCTTTGCTTCCGAATTGTGCCTAAAGTCATATCATTGTCAAAGTGAGTACCTTAAGTAATTTCATGTTAATAATCACTAAGTTTTATGGAATAATTTCTTAATCAATTAAACACCTATCAATTTTCCCCTCACTTGGCTTTTGGCCATCCTTGGTTGAAATATTAAAATTGATCTCAAAAGCGAAAAACATTTGCTCAATACCCATATGTTCTAAAAATATATAATCATAAGCAAAGTTGAATGACTTTCAAAAATCATAGCAAAAAGTCAACATTCCAAACTTTTACTCATGATCAATCAACATTCATCATCTTCAAAAACTGAGCAATCTAGTAGTAGACTTGGAAATTGTGTTTAACTAAAACATATCTATGGGTACACTCAACACCATTCATGATCATGTCATTCCATAACTTTGCATATCATGTCATTTCTCCACCATTAATGTTCATATGCAAAATCATGAATCAAAGGGCTTTTCAAAGTTATAATGTGGGTAAAGGAGAGGTGAGATGTACTTGGGTCAAGTAACATGAAAGCCGTCAAAGCTAGTGAAACAAAGTAAAACTCAATGTGACATCAAGTGCACAATTTAACACTCATAAAAAGCTGGGTATCATTAGCTATGATGAATGCAACATTTATATTTGACAACCTAATTCAACTCACAAACAAACCACTCAAAGCATATACTAATCTGAAGGAATCACTTATACAATTGATGACAATACATTGTAGCCATAAAAGAGTTAACCTTCTAAGCCAACATCGACCTCATATTCAACATACTTAAATAGCCTATTCAATACAACTTTAGGAGGAGGCATTAAGTACGAATAACCTTACAATCCGCTTATGCACTTCCTCTTTGATACATTTATTTAAACACTTTTTTCTTTTTCTTTCTCTTTATTTTTCCTTTTCTTTTTCTTTTTCCTTTCCTTTTTTTCTTTTTTCTTTTTTCCTTTCTTCTATTTTCTCTATAAAAAAATTAACATAAACTACATCAACATGGGAATTTCTATGGTAAGATATAAAATAACATCCTAATATTATAACCTACCCACATATATGTACACCCTCACACATAGAATTTTATACATCCACAAACTAAACAATCACAAATATTCCACTAGCTTTATGGGTTGGGTAGGACATTTGGATAAGTATAAAGCATGTAATGTGGTTGATACAAAAAGAAAGGCTAATAAGGCTCAAAGGGGGCTTAACAAGGGAAAAATCATGTTAATGGGGTAGGCTATTTGGCTAATATTATAGTATCCTATTTCTTAAGTTGTTGAGAGATTTTAAAATGTTAGACTAATGAGTCACATAAGTGGTATCATACAGAATGGAATTGGTACAATTATGATGTAATTTTATAATTTTATTCAAATGCATAATATTATCATACACACATACATTGTGAATTAGATAAATTTCATTAAATTGACATAATATGGGGTATGAAACTCAGATGAATGTGATAAATGATTGAGCGTAATGAATGTGTATTTCCAATTTCTTATACTTTGGTTTACCAATGACTAGAATTTATGGATTATAATTAGTAATTTGGAATTAATTGGTACAATTGAGAAATTTATGAATTAACATATATTTTTGAACGAGGAAAAATGTCATGTGGCAAGACAATTGAAAAATGGTAGTAGATATAATTGAGAACTCAGTGACAAGTGTCATTAGGATTTATTGGTTTATAAATTGGGAGACAAATGGAGTGATTATTAAGAGATATGTATTAGCATAATTAAATATACAAGTAGCTTAGTTTTTGTGTGGCAAGTGTTATAATATATGTCAAGACACTCACCAAGCGTTAAGCCACAACATTTATACATTAAAAGAAAGCCATCTTTGTCTTTCACTTCTATTTGGTCACATGCTCATCTTCTTCATTTCTTCTCTCCATCTCACGACTATCTCATCTCACCTTGATACTCACAACCTTGAGATTTGTTACCGTTCAGTACAAGCCACTCCAAGATCTTTGTTATCTTCCTCATCTTGTTACTAAAAGCCCAGCTATTCTTCTTGAAATGGTGATGATTGTGTAAATTGAGAAAGCTAGGTTATTTGATATTTTGAAGAAGCTTGGAGTTAAAACAAGTAAGAATATTATTGATCTTGATGTTTTGCTTAAATAGAATCATATATAATGATAGATAGAGATGGATTGATCATGATAATGGTAGTTGAAGAGTGTTGTCACGTAGATGAAGAAATGAATGTGTTCATGTTCTATTTTTGTATAAATGATTGATATGTTTTATGAGTTGTTTTATGGATGTCTTTAGATGGTATTAAAGTGATTTTGAAGAGGAAATGAAGTAGAAATGATGGACTATACATAATATGTCCTGGATAAAGTAAGTAAAGGTTGAAAAACTAGAAAAGTGAAAGAAAAAGGGTGTTCTATGGTCATGGCACTCATCCCATGAGCATGGATAAATGCATTTGCTTCTGTCACGGTCGTAGCAAGGTACCCTACAATCGTGCACAAGGTTTTAACATGGTAATTTTAGTTTTATTCAATTGTTGAACAAACTAATGACAAGGTACTTTCCTATGATGCATTTAGGTTAGAATGAACTAGTTTGATACCTGATTAGTTGATAGAGAGCTTGGTATGTTTAGATTGGTAATTGATGTAATAACATAAGAAAGAATTGATGATATCATGTATCCAAATTTGGAAATTTATAAGTATTATATGAATGAAAATTTTTTTAGGAAAGTAAATGAAATCCAAATAAAGAGAGTGAGGTGTATTAATTAATATTGAATAACAATTTCAATATTGTGTGATCTTTTACTGCTAGCAAAAGGATTGGAGACTATGATTGATGAATGTATGAATTATGAAATTAAAGTAATCAAATACACTTGAGGTATTAACCTAAGTGTAAACTAGTAATATCCAAGTGACAATGATAGAATGATCAAGACTAGTGATTTAAGGATACATACCCGGAAATAGTCATTTGAACATGCATTGTACATAACACATTTACATATGTGTATAATTGACACTTATGTGGTTGATCAAATTAGTAATGTGTGAAATATAGGTGTAATGCTTGAAGATAGATACACAAGATTGAACATCACCACCTAAAAGGAGTGTTGGCCTTGGGTCTCAGAATTTAATTCATGGTTACAATACGCGAGGATTGAGTGACTTTAATAATAAAAGAAGTCATGGGTGTGACTTAAGGAGACACAATCATGGCAAAGTAAAAGAAGTCATGATTATGACTTCTGAAGTCATAGTTGTGCCTAATGATAATAGTCACTTTGCTTAATAATACTAAGAAGTCGTGCTACTTATGTGATTAAGTGAGAAGAAGGTTGGAAGCTCAAAGATGTAATGAGAAACTTAAGATATTGTGTTTAACCCAATCTTGGCAAGCTAGCCCATCACCATCGTGCTTATGGATGATCATACAAGAAGGAGTCTGTCACAATTGTACATAAGCACAATCATGCACTCCTGTAGCACAATCGTGCACTCCCGTGAGTGAAAGCGAGTGCGTGATCGTGCACTCCTAATGTGCACACGTAAAAATCATATTTATCAATTCTAGTATCCAAAAAATTACAAAATTTATACCTTTAGAAAGCTAAGAAGATAACCTAAAACTTTTATGAAGACAATTTTCTCTAATTCGGCCTACATCAATACAGTTTAATCGTTAAAATCAGGACATGTTTTTTGTCAAGGATAGCACTGCAGCTGTGTCCCTCTTTTTGTCTTTTGCCCATTATGAGCTTTTATATATTCCAAAAAGAAACCTAGATCTAACAAACACTAACTGTACCTACTTGAATCCCACCATAATAATTTATTTCAAAACTAACCATGCCATTAAACAATATAACAATTCCATTTCTAACCACAATTAACAACCCAACAAGAAAATTTTTTGAACATATAACAAGGGAACTTCTCTAATACTTACATTCATTTCTTAAAAAAATTGGAATTTATACATAGCTTTATACAAATGCCACATCAATAGCAAAGTACAAAAAGTAAATGAATGCCCATGCTTGATATGTTGATAAAGCTACCTAAAAATAGTCGAACTAACTTAGTTACAAAAGATAGAAATCTTAGAGTTTGCCGAAGCTTGCAAGAATCAATTATCTTCTTGTTTTGCACTTGAGGAGTGGAAAATAATAGGGTGAGCTATGAAGCTTAGTGGCTAATATGTTTATATCCATTGGTAACGAGCCACAAACAATCAAGCATATATATATATATATATATATACCGCATTGTAATCTTAGGAATTTCACTATCCACAGTTCTAACTCAAAGAAACTCATAGTAAAAAATGTTATCACATAAATCATATAATGTACAATTAATCATCAAAATATAACTCTCAATTAGGTGTTATGCTCAACAAATCAAGATGAAATGGGCAAACATAATGGCTTGAGAGAATCCCATGGGTTGAAATGGAGAAACTGAAGTTTACATCATGAACTAAATGAGTCAATTTCCTAGGAGCTCATGTGCTACAAGTGGATAGCCGGGAGAAGGCTTTAAGTCAAGGTTCATATGATAGAAAAAATGGTATCTCTCTTGCCCAAAAACAATAAAATTTCGAAGCTCAACTCATTTCATAACATGTTCCTACTTTCTTGCTTCTTGTGCTTTTTCGTCTTTTCATTAATACAAAATGCCGTAAAATCTTTCAAGGTATAACAAGATAATAAATCATAGTGGATTTTGCAACAATCACAATAATTCAAAGGCAAGAAATTAAGCATATAAGCAAGCAAGAAATTAGCCTATCACACAATAACTATAAACACATTACCCACCTAATTAATTGCAAGTCCAAACTCAAGCTTGCCTTCCCTCTTGCTCTTAGCTTGGATTTTCTTGTTTTCCTTCAAACAAACAAATTTTCATTCAACAAATATACAAATAGAAAATATATAAAGCTTTAATAATAAAAAATTGAGCTTGGACTTAAGCTACCCTTGGTTTATCTAAGCTAGGAAAAACTAAGATCTGGTTGAAAATTCACGAAAATAAAAAAATGGGATTCTTAGCCCTCTCCTTTCTCCCATTATTTCCAACCCATGAACCTCATGTTCTCTATTTCCTTTTTCTACCAAAGTAAGAACAAAAGATGAAGGCTACCTAAAGCTCAGTGGAATCCTCTTCCTTCTTCTTCTTTCTTTGTTTTCTTTCTATGTTTTTCTTTCTTTTAGTTCTTTCGACATGTTTAATGCACTCTGCAATTCCTCTTTCTCATTTCTTTTCTTGTTTATTTAAAACAACTTTTTGTCCTTCCAAGTTTATCATTCCCCATTTAATTTAACTACTCTTTTACTCTCTTATGTCTATTACACACCAGCTTAATTCTAACATTTCTATTTAATTCATTCCAACGTATGTAAATGAAATATATTCATAACTAAACTCCAATAGATTCTAATTTAATAATTTTAATTTTTAAGAAAAATTTGGGATCTAACATTTCTCCTCCCCTTAAAGAATTTTGTCTTTGAAATTCTTACCTGAGTTTACCATTAGGTGTGGATACTTCTCCTTCATAGCTTCCAAGGGCTCCTATGTTGTTTCTTTTCTTGCACGATTCTTCTATAAAACTTTAACCGGTTTCACAGTCATGTTTTTCAAGACCTTTTCCTTTGAATCCAGAATCTCTACTGTTTGTTCTTCGTAAGTCAAATCCTCCCTTAATTGAACCTCTGAAGGTTAGACTATACGTGAAAGATCTGATCCATATCTCCTCAACATTGATACATGGAAGACATTGTGAATCTTGGATAACTCTGGTGGCAGGGATAACTTGTGGGCTCGAGGCCTATATTGCACCGTGCTTCCTACTGGTCTTTAGCAATCTCATCAAGAAATCTAGTGTAATCTTTTTCAACTTCCATTTAGGAATAGACAAAGCTTTAAGCTTGCTGATAGGTGCTTGATGTTCTGCTTTAACTTGTTGGCACACCAAGCATTTTCTAGCATACTCTGCAACATCTTTCTTCATTCCTCTCCACCAAAAATGTTCTTTTAAATCTCTATACATTCTTGTTCTCTCCGGGTACATTGCATATGGAGCATTGTGTGCCTCATCCTCATCAATAATTTCATTCTTTTACTCCTGCATGTCTAGAATACGTAGTCTATTGCTTACCACCATCAATCCATCTTCTTTATCTCTATTTCAAAAGGCTTTTTATTTTTAATTTCTTCTCTAAACTTGCTCAGGCACTTATCTCGCTCCAGCAATTCCTTAACCTTTTCATTCAATACTGGCCTTATTCTAAAATTAGCCAAATATATCCAGATTCAACTTACCTCAACGTCACCTTAAGTTTGGGTAGCTCCCTTAACAAAGGAAGGTATACTGTTTCCATATGTGCCATCATAAATTTTATGCTCAGTGCATCCACTACTACAGTAGTTTTCCCCATGTGGTAGTCTATCATCAACTTATAATCCTTCAGTAGTTCTAACTACCTTCTTTTCCTTAGACTTAACTCTTTTGGCTCATCAAATATTTAAGACTCTTGTGGTTTGTAAATACCTTGATGGTGACTCCATATAAGTAATGTCTCCATATTTTCAATGCAAAAATTATGACAGCCAGCTCCAAGTCATGTGTGGTATAATTCATCTCATAGGATTTTAATTGCCTGAAAGCATAGCCAATAACTTTATCTCCTTACATTGATACAAACCACAATCACTTCCTTAAGGCATCATTGTATATTATATATCCATCACTACCAAAAGGCAAGGTTAGAATCGGTACAATTGTGAGCCTATTCTTCAACTTGTGAAAACTCTTCTGACATTCTTCCATCCACATAAATTTCTGACTCTTCCTTATCAACTTGGTGAGTAGGGTTGCTATCATGGAAAAGCCTTTTATGAATCTTCTGTAATAACCAGCTAATCCCAAGAAACCCCTTACTTCTGCTACATTCCTAGGTGCTTCCCATTTAACTACAGCTTCTATTTTCCTCGGATCTATATGTACTCCTTTTTCTGAAATTAGATATCCAAGAAACACCACTTCTGTTAGCCAAAATTCACATTTATTGAATTTGGCATGCAACTTTTTCTTCCTCAATGTCTCCAAGGCTATCTTTAAGTGTTCTTGATGCTCCTTATCACTCATAGAATAAACTAATATATCAACAATAAAGTCTATGATAAATTGGTCTAAAAAAGGCTTGAAGACTCTATTCATTAAGTCCATAAAGGCTACAGGGGCATTAGTTAATCCAAAAAGCATAACTAAGAACTCAAAATGCCCATATCACATTCTAAAGGCAACCTTTGACATATCAGACTCCTTTATTCTAAATTGGTGGTAACCATATCTCAAGTCTATCTTGAAGAAATCATTTATGCATAGAAGAGGATATCTATTACTGATGGTGAAATGGTTAAGCTTCCTGTAGTCCACACACATCCTCAAGGATCCATCTTTCTTCTTCACAAAAAGAACTAGAGCTCACCAAGGTGAAGAGTTAGGCCTAATATAACCATTCCTTAAAAGCTCTTTTAGCTGCTCTTTAAGCACCTTCAATTCTATCAGAGCCACTATATAAGGTGGAATTGATATTGGTACAATGCCTAGAAGAAGCTTTATGGTGAACTTAATCTCTTTGGGTGGCAGTAGTCCTGGTAATTCCTCTAGAAAGACATACAGAAACTCCATGACTACATAGATATCTTCTATAACTTTCCTCCATCTACCTTCATGTTTACCACATATGCCAAGAATGTTTCACATCCATTCCTCATCATTTTCTCTGCTGCTAAAGCCGAAATAATTCTAGGTGGGCTTGCTTTCCTATCTCCCACAAACACCACCTTTTTACCTTTGTCGAACGTAAACTCTACTGTCTTCTGTTTGCAATTCAAATTGGCATTGCGTTTTTCTAAAGTATCCATGCACAAAATCACATCTAATCCCTCCATCTTCAATGGCATTAAATTCACCATTAATTTTTCTCCACCAATGTATATTTCACAATCTCTATAAACTAGACTAATAATGATATACTAGCCAATTGGGGTACTAACCATCAAAGGACCATCTAATGAACTCAAACTTCTACCATGCACAATCCTACTTGACTAAATAAATGAGTGGGTAGACCTTGAATCAATGAAAAATAATAATATCATCATTAAACAATTTAATCATACTAGTCACGACCTCTGGAGCTACTTCTACTTCCTCCCTCGTCATTACAAACATCTTGGCTGGTGCTTGTCCCTTAGTCTTCTTGGAGGATTCACTTCCTTGGCTGCACTAGAATTGTCTAGTTCAGTTGTAGCCTTAATTCCCATAGTCTCAGTCCTCTTTGGATCTTACATCTGAGTTCCCTCCTGCCTTGCATACTGTAGACACTCTCTAGCCATGTGGCCTTTTTCTCCATAGTTAAAACAAGCACCAGTCAACCTATAACACTCCCACTTATGGAATTTTTCACAATGGATGGCCCATCCCCCTCCTCTTTTGCTGCCTCCAACTATTGAGGCTTAATGTGAGATAGTTCTCATCTGTTTGGAACTACTTTCTCCACTACTCTTATCCTCAGACTGTATGGGGAAAGTCTTGGCACTCCTTTCTAACATAGGAGAACTACATCCCCTCCTAAATGTTAGTAGTGTGTCTTAGGCCAATGGACATGTGTGACTTTTGTACTGACATTTTGACTTATTAATAATATATTATGAGGTATTCTTTTATATATGCATGTATATTGTTAACGTAATGTGATTTACATTCCATGAATAGTATTAGGCTTATGTCATCAAATATGTGACTTGATAGTAAAACCATAATCATTATAATACTATTCTAAAATGTCCCTAGTCGATCATTATTGGTGGAACAATAATGAATTAATGCTAGTATGTGCTTTGATTGATGATCATGTTTTACAGATCATAGATATGAGTTATCAAATCAAATACATAGATATATGTTAGAGAACATATATTGGATTGACCCACAGAGAGAACACTACATGATACCATGTCATTAGTGATTCTCAATATGGTTAGACTATAGTCCTTTGACTTGAAATCATCATGGTTTCCTACACGAGGAATTCAGTGTTTTGATATTAAACTAAATTATCTTCAACCTGATAATAAGTAGTCTTAGGTTGGACATTAAATGAATCATGCGAAGGGATGCGAATAACGTAGATGGGATTTCTATCTCTCTTAAATCAGAGAGATATCATTTGGGCCTCTTGACAAGCATGACTGAAGAAATGCATGGCCGTGCTCAAATGAATTTATGAGGAGTCATCAATGTCATTTGTTATAGTTAGTCAACTTGGGAATCAAGAAACTATGATTAATCAAAGGTTAACATTTACCATGCCTTGTGAGTAATCTTGATATCGTGTTTCAAAGGGACTAAGTTTATAACCATGGTTACAGGTTAAATCAGATTACTGATCCTTATTTGATTTGGGTAGTTATAATGACTTGCTAGAGGCTGCTTATGACTTATGGGCCTTAAAGTGTGATCAAGTCCATTGCCAACATCAAATGGGCCTACAGGGTCATATATAGAGAGTGATATGATCTGGGCTTATTCTCTTGGGCCTAATTTATTAGGCATTGAATAAATATATGTGGATATATTTATTGGGCTAGATTGAATTAAGTTATTGGGCTTTTATTATATGAGATATAATTGGGACGAAACTTATTGAGCTTTCATAATCCTAATGAGTTTAGGATTATGATATTATTATTCCTAATAGGAATAGGGATTAGGGTTTCTCTATAAATAGAGAACTTATGTCTCATTAGAAAAGAGACAAAAAACCCTAGCCACCTAGACCTAGCCGTTTGTTCTTCTTCCAAGAGAAAAATTGTGCGATGTTCTAAACTGTTTTAGAACGTGCTAGCACACATTAGCCTCTGCCCGGATCATTCATCCTTGTATGGATACCAGTAGAGGACGTTCGCGTGTTACAACAACTACAAATCCAAGAACCTATACCAATCTGTGTCAAGAGGTAATTTCGTACAAGTTGTGAAATTTCGATTATACTTCTTGTTGTGTAGTATGGCCCATTCCGTTGCGTATTGTGAATAACCGGGCCATAGGCTATCCAACACTAAACTATCCTTTTGATTTCATTTCCTCTTTCTATTTACTTTGCTCTTTATATTCTCTATATTCTCAACCTTTAATGTAGCTTTTATTATTAACATTCAATTTAAACATTAACATTCAGCTTACATTTCATTTTAATCATATTTCTTATATGTATGCATGATATGCATGTCACTCAATGCAATCAATCAATTCAACAATGCAAATAATTAATCACACATCATAATAATTCATATAACAATATATTCTAAATTGAGGATCCTTAAAAACTGTGGGCTCTGATACGAAAGATGTTGGACTCAGGTCTCAGTACTTAATTTATGCCTACAATACTCGAGGATATATATATATATATCCGTTGTTTGCAATTGAATTAGTAAGCACTCAACCATTAGCCATACTAGTCTTTATGGTGAGAGTTATCATTGTTAGACTATCTGATTTGGTAACTGTTCCATTAATCGGTCTTCTCTTTATGCATAGATGGTCTTTCGAAAGACAAAAAGCTATTGGATTTGACATTAGAGCTGGTATTTTATTGGCTAAATTTTTTTTTTGGTGATGGCCTTATCAAAGTATCCACCTTATTCAAGGTATGTCAAAAGGTGTATATATATATATATATATATATCGCATTTTAATCTTAGCAATTACATTATCCATAGTTCTAACTGAAAGAAACTCATAGTAAAAGATGTTATCACATAAATCATATTATGTACATTTAATCATCAAAACATAACACTCAATTATGAGCCATGCTCAACAAATGAAGATGAAATGCATAAACATGATGGTTTGAGAGAATCCCATAGGTCAAAATGGAGAAACTAAAGTTTACATCATGAACTAAATGAGTTTGTTTCTTAGGAGCTCATGTTCCATAAGCAGGTAGCTGGGAGAAGACATTGAGTCAACGTGCACGTGATGAACGAAATGGTATCTCTATTGCCTAAACATAATCAAATTTTGATGCTAAACTCATTTCATAACATGTTCATACTTTCATGCTTCTTGTAATTTTTCTTCTTTTCATTAATACAAAATGCCATAAAATCTTTCAAGGCACAAAATGATAATAAATCATAGTGCATTTTGCAATAATTGCAATAATTCAAAGACAAGTAATTCAGCGTATAAGTAACAAAGAAATCATCCTATCACACAATAACTATAAACAAATTACCCACCTAATTAATTGTAAGTTTAAACTCAAGCTTGCTTTCCCTCTTGCTCTTGGCTTGTATTTTCTTGGTTTCCTTCAAACAAATAAATTTTCATTCAACAAATATACAAATAGAAAATCTATAAAGCTTTAATAATCAAAAATTGAGCTTGGACTTAAACTACCCTAGGTTGATTTAAGATTTGGTTAAAAATTCATGAAAATAAAAAAAAGGGTTTCCTGGTCTTCTCCTTGCTCCCATTTTTTTCAAACCATGAAACTCATTTTCTCTATTTCCTTTTTTACCAAACAAGAAGAAAAGACGAAGGTTACCTAAAGCTTAGCTGAATCCTCTTCCTTCTTCTTCTTTCTTCGTTTTCTTTCTACACTTTTCTTTCTTCTAGTTCCTTCGACATGTTTCACACACTCTTCACTTCCTATTTCTCATTTCTTTCTTGTTTATTTAAGACAACTTTTTTTCCTTCCAAGTTTACCCTTCCCTATTTAATTTAAGGTCTACTTACTCTTTTACTCTTTGATATCTATTACATGCTAACTTCATTCTAACATTTTTATTGTTAATGCCAACAAATGTAAACGAAATGTAACATCCCATTACCTATGGGAAGGTTAGATTAGTAAATATAAATGATTAACGGGAACTTAAGAAAGGCAGTATATATATATTCATGCATATTTTGGCATTCACCTATACATGAACAATGATATTTGTTCTGCATAGGAAAATAAGTGTACATGCATTCATTGACAATTTCTGGATATGATTGCAATAAATGTGATTTTTGTTATTGGAAATGAGAAGTAGAGGGAGTAGAAAGAGTGATCTTGGTATGAGTTGTGATATGGAAAGTTTTGGAAAACAGAAGTGGTGGTTGATCTGGAAAAATGTGCACTGATTGTGCCTCGGTTTGTTAGCCATAACTTTTTCTCTAGTTATCCAAATAAGACGATTCTTTGTTTGGATTAAAGTAGAAACATATGGATAAATTTCTTATGAAGACATAGAATTTAAATTCTGTCTGTAAGAATCTCAAAATTTTTCATCAAATTGAGAACTAGGTGCAGTACATTGGGGGATGAATGTAAAAATTCATGTTCTGTATTTGAGGGAAAATCTGAATAATCTAGGCTGACTTGGGCAAATGTTCCTTCTAGAAAGCTGTAGACCTTTCTTTTAGATTTTCAAGGATATATAGCATGAAACTTTGGACATCTGAGCTGAAAGTTATGGTCCTTATAAAGGAAGATGTATCTTTTGTCTTTTCACTTTGTCTATGTTTTGCTTCTTCTATGATGACGTCATCTTCATCTATAATTCTTCTGTGATGATGTCAATTCATCTATGTTTGACTTTATCGTCTATGTTGGACTTCTATCATCTATGTTTTGCTTCTTCTATGATGAGGTCATCTTCGTCTATACTTTTTCTGTGATGACGTCACTTCGTCTATGTTTGACTTTTATTGTCTATGCTTGACTTCTATCGTCTATGTTTTGCTTCTTCTATGATGATGTCATTTTTGTCTATACTTCTTCTTTGATGATGTCACATCATCTATGTTTGACTTTTATTGTCTATGTTTGACTTCTATCGTCAATGTTTTGCTTCTTCTATGATGATGTCATCTTCCTCTACACTTCTTCTGTGATGACGCCACTTCGTCTATGTTTGACTTTTATCGTCTATGTTTGATTTCTATCGTCTATGTTTTGCTTCTTCTATGATGACGTCATCTTCTTCTATACTTCTTCTGTGATGACGTCACTTCGTCTATGTTTGACTTTTGTCGTCTATATTTGACTTTTATCGTTTGTGTTTGACTTCTATCGTCTATCCCATTATTGACGCTTCAGATGATAAAATTTGTCTTTGAGGTCTGCAAAAAAGTTTTAGATCTTGAAGTCCTCTTTCAAACCATATAAATAAAACCTCAATCAGACATCTGTAGGGAAAGTTATAGCAATTTTCCCAATGCGTCTGCTTTTCATTTGGCTTCATCTATACCTATCGTCTGTCCCATTTTCGACCCTTCAGACGATAACATATGTCTTTTATGTCTTCATCAAAGTTTTAGATCTTGAAGTTATATTTCTAACCATATAAAGAACACCTCAATAAAATATTTTAAGAGAAAGTTATGGCTGTATCCCTGAAACAAGTTTAGCATGATTGAGGACAAAAACATGTTTGATTCTTTTGACCATAACTTCTTCTCTAGACACTCAAATGACTTGATTCTTGAACCATTGGACTCGTAAGACAATAGAGAAGATTTTTCTAGAATAAATTATTATGTCAGAATGTTCACGGATTTTTTTTGCAAGACACTTAAGTATAAAAGAGATAAGGCATAAAGGGAAGGGCGAATGGGACAATTCTCAATCATTAAGGGCATAATTGGAAGAAGAAGTGTTGTCTCGCTTATAAATGAAGACGAAAAATGTGAATGGGAGGATAAGTTAATAACAAAAATGAGAGAGAGAGAGAAAGAGAAAGAGAGCTTGATGGTTTGAGAGGAGAGAAGAGAGTGGGTTAGGGTTTAATTCTTTTTAGTCTTCAAGAAAGATTTTGGAGCTGTCCAAGAAGAGAAAAAGGAAGAGGAGGAAAAGAGCTTCCATTTGAGCTAAAGAAATCTTTATTTGGTGAAGAATTAAGGTAAGATAATTTTGAATAATTTGGATTTTTGGAAGGATTCTAGTTCGTAGAGTTTAGAAAATGCTTGGTATAAGTATTCTAAAATCAATTTTTGTGATTTTGCATTATGGGGTTTTCAATTGAATTCCTATTGGAGGAGAATGTGGATATCATGAGATCATATGAGGTTAGAAATGAGTTGACAAGAAATTGAGTTATGATATAAAGTAACCAAGTGTTCTTGAGGTGTAAGCTTATGAATAAGTTAGACTCATGTGAACTATGAAATGGGGATGAGCATAATATGTGTTCTAGAACATATACCCAGGATTGTCATGAACATGCATAGTACATAATTCATTGCATAAACGTGCATTGTTAAACAATGATAATTGTGCAAAATGTGATATATGTGTCCATTATTTTTCATAGAGGAGCAGTTGGGACGTCAACTTCCTGACGTTGCGGGCACTTTCAGGCATTAGCTTCGGGAGTAACTTGTGAGTAACCTAGATGGTTTCTCTCAATTATTGCTTGCTTAATTTATGCTGTGAATGATAATGATTGTGTTGATTATGGATTCCGAAAAGAAGGTCTGATGAATATGAATGGGGATTGAGATATTGAAGTGCTACTTGCATGTGAATGTGACGACCTCTGTGCTATATTATGACTGATTAGGTTATATGCATTCTATGCATGAATGCATGATCACAAAGCGTTTCTTAATTCAAATGTGAATGCCAGAATAAGGTCAATTGATACTGGAAAGTGAGTGAATGAAATTATACAAATGTGAGTGATGCAATTCATTTCATAAATGCATGAAATATAATGGAGTTATGACCAGAGTAGCCACCGATCAGAGTTTAAAGCTCAACGTGTGAAAAGAGCCTAGAGCTCAAAAGTGATTTAGAGCCTTAGGCTCAATGTTTAATGAGCCCTATATGGTACAGTTATTAATGAGCCCTTTAAGGGACAGTTTAGGCACTCGGTCACAGCAAAGTAACAAATGGAAAGTGGGTCTCA
>JAOSBN010171126.1:0-20524 GCA_027563595.1 Erythroxylum suave | reverse complement strand
TTCTCTTTGTGGGTCGGTCTAATATATGTTCTCTAACATATATCTATGTATCTGATTTGATAACTCATATCCATGATTATTAAAACGTGATCATCAATCAAAACACATACTAGCCTTAGATTATTATTGTTCTGCCAATAATGATAGACCAGGGACAGTTTAGAATAATATTATAATGCTTATGGTTTTACTATCAGGTCACATATTTGATGACATAAGCCTAATACTATTTATGGAATGTAAATCACATAACATAAACAATATACATGCATATATAAAAGAATACCTCATAACTTATAAATAATAAAATGTTAGTACAAAAATCACATATGACCATTGAATCACATATGACCATTGACCTAGGGCACACTACTAGTAATCTCCCACTTGCACTAAGCCTAATCAGTCAAATATCTAATACCCATGGACCTTGTGTGACTCTTATGCTTAGGATATGGAAGAGGCTTAGTAAGTGGATCGGCAATGTTGTCATTTGTAGCCTCTTTGCATATCTTTACATCTCCACTCCCAATGATCTCTCTAATCAGATGGAAACGTCTGAGTATGTGTTTGGATCTATGATGTGAGCTTGGTTCCTTAGCTTGTGTTATAGGCCCATTATTATCATAATAAAGGTCTATAGGACTTGTAATACTAGGAACAACTCCAAGCTCTATGATGAACTTCCTAATCCAATAGCTTCCTTAGCTGTATTCGAGGCAACAATGTACTCAGCTTCTATTGTAGAATCAACAATAGTGTCTTGCTTTGAACTCTTCTAGCTCACTGCACCTCCATTCAAACAGAACATTAATTGTGATATAAAATCATCTATGCCAGACTGAAAACCAGCATCAGTGTAACCATTTACAACTAGCTCTCCTTCAAATCCTCCATAGACTAGGAACATATCCTTAGTTCTTCTCAAGTTCTTAAGGATATTTTTAATTGCTATCCAGTGACTCTCACCATTACTAGACTGGTATCTACTTGTTATGCTCAAGGCATATGAGACATCTGGTCGAGTACATAATATGGCATACATAAGAGATCCATTTACTGATGCATATAGAATCTTACTCATACGCTCAAGCTCTTTACCTGAAGTAGGATAGTCCTTCATAGAAAGCTTGATTCCATATGACATAGGCAAGAATCCTCTCTTGGAATCTTACATACTGAGCTTACTTCAATCTCCTTTTGCTTCCCTTGGAAATAAATTCTTTTTCTAAGAAAACACCATTTCAAGCAACAAATACTTTGTTGTCAGATGGGATGTAAAAGTAATATCCTTTAGTTTCCTTAGGATATCCCATAAATAAACATTTTTTTAGATTTAGGTGCCAACTTGTAGGTAGTAGGACGCTTCACGTAAGCCTCACATCCCCGAATCTTTAGTACCAACTCCTATTAGACTGACTTAGTGGGAAATCAGGTTGAGATTCGATCCAAACCGTAGCGGAATAATTATGAAATATTTTCGCAACCTTTAATTTCCCCGAAACCAAGATCTCTTTAATTCTATAAGCTGATTAACACAAATCATAATAAAGCGGAAACTTAATTCGTACCTTATAATTAAGCTTGATCTTCATCTTATCGTATCCCTCGAACTGTTTCAGAGACCGATCCGTCTCAACCACTACAGCCACACAAATGTCCAACCTCTAACAGTATCCATAGAATAGGTTGAGAGAACTTTGTAACTCTTACAGAGAGGGTGAAACATAAAGTACTGGCTCTATAGAGCTTAAGCCTATTTATAATAAGGTTTGGAAATTTTAGTAATTTAATTGAAATTAACTAATTTCAATTAAACTTTAACTAGAATTACAAATAATTATAATTAAATACCAATTATGCTCATATAAGATTCAATCTCTCATTTTGATCCCTATTCATTAAATATCCCATATTTAATCGTAAAGTTTCTCAAACTTTATAATCAAGTCCAACTTGATTAAATTAACTTTGCTCTCTTCAACTCATTCTATATGTAAGACCAATTAAGTTCCCAAATATGTTGGCAGTGATTATAAATTCTATTTCCAATTCATAATTAGAATTAGATTAATTAAAACTCCTTTTTAATTTATCTTTAATTCTCCAATCAAACAATTTATAATCGTAGATTAAGATTGACATCTAGCAACGCATCATGACCACCCAAATATTTGGGAATGTCAAACTAGTTTTGACTAACCTTTCTATGCATAATTTTTTTCGTATAATTCAATCCTTTGATCAACCAATGTTCCAACTAGACATAAAGCATGGAATTAATGTCCACTCTATTTTGAGTCCAATCATATTAGTTCTCTGCCATTATGTATTGATTCAATTTAATGATATTTGTAAACTATTTACAAAATATCATTCCACTTTGGCCAAGAATTTCCCAAATCAATGCTAGTCAAGAACAACGGAACATTCTCCCTAATTACTTTAAGGTGATGAATCCGGTCTTGATCACACAACTATCTCTACATAATTCATGCTACATCCAATAACTACCGATTGAACAACCTATGATTAAATAGGTCATAGATAGTGTCAAAATGTAGCAATCCTTATACAAGATAACTTTAGTGATCTCAAGTCAAAGGATCACTTATACAATCATCACAATGAGAATTCCATAGAAATACAAGTAATATTCCAAATGGATTTCTCATGTCAGGTCTGTTCAGTGAACTTGTTCTCTAACAAACGCCCATATGTTTGTTTAAGTATCTCTATAATTTAGCCTATGAGATCGACTGTTTCCTTCATAAGAAAAAGACACAACGTATGCTAGTCTTTTTACATTTTATTAATGTCCAATCTTAATAGAACAATGATTAGGAATATTTAGAAATAATACATAAATGCAATATGAATCTCATAATTATAATCTCATTATAATTTCATTTGCAATGTACAATTATTCTATGGACTTTATCATATACATCTAAACATGTATAAGATAAATAATGCCTTCAAATAATTTGTCACTAAACTACAACCAAAGCGATTGGCTATAGGGCATAAACCAATAATCTCCCACTTGCACTAAGCCAATTATTTAAGTATCCCATACCATATGACTATATGATGATTTTTTACTATTGGCTTAATGAGAGAATTCTACAAGATTTCTACAGTGAGCACTTGCTTAAATCTTACAACTCCCATCTTAATTATCATCATAGTTAAGAAAATTTGCCTAAATACATTCTTGGATCTTTGATGAGACAGACATTGGCGTCTTTTTCATGCCTAATGGCTTTAATGTTCTACAGTACATTACTGTCTTGAACAATGCAAACAAACTATATCAAGTTCACTAAAGAACTTATTGATCCAATTAACCTTTTCCACTACATGAAAAATGTATTATGGCTTAATTAACAACAACTGCTACATTGCAACCTTTCTAATCCTATTGTTCTAAATAAATAAACCTTAATAAGGATTTACTTGTAAAGTTATATTCTTATTATCTTGAACTCAAATATCAACTCATACACAGAGTAATGGATATCTTTAATACTTCATAAGTATTTGATATCTTAAATTCTAAACATCTTTTATACATTATCTATGCATTTGGACTTAGAATAAGTTAGCAACGTCCAATCTATCTCTATAGATCTAATTCCAAGAATTAAGTTGTTAACTTTTAATATCCAACATGAGTTGTTCTTGGACAACTATGTGTTCAACAATTGGAAATTAGAACTGTTGTTCTCTATGAGCAATATATCTCCACATACTCATGAGAGGAAAAATATACTCCCATTAACCTTCTTGTAGACGTGATAAATTCACAATGATCTCCAAAACAAACTCTTTGAATTCATCATGAAAGTGAATCTTTCACTATTTTGTAGCCTTTAAACTATACATCAAATGTGTTATTAAAGGCACTAGTTCTAATTGGATGTAATTTTATGAGATTTGAACATTTCAAATTCCTTCTTACTCCCACTACTTATCTTAAGAACCATTCTCCTATAAGTATACATTGAATCAAACAATTTGTTTAATGAATCTGTAAGATTATATCCAATCTCTTAGATATCTGATAACCTTTTATTATCCAATTTAGGTCTAAACTAAATGGATAATACATGCTTCATCTAAGCATCATATCCTTAAATCACTAGCTTCAACTATTTCAAAGACTTAGCATTTCGTATCTAATATGAAATCTTACTAATTGATTCAATTGGAACTATAAAAGGTAAGTCATGGTACTAAGTATAGCTATAGAAGAAATAATATTACATCCTACAATATCTCATATTGCATCTTCTTGCTTACATAAATCCATACTTTTATGAATTTAGTTATGAAGGTATTTACTAGAGAATCTCATTCCCTATAACTAACTGAAAATATAAAACTTACTACAAAGATCTCATCGATGTGCTTCAGCATTCTCAATACTTAATTTCTTCTTAGATTTAAATAGTTTGAACTTTTTCAAAATTTGAAATCATCATTTCATTTAATATGTATGACTATATCACATAAAGTCATTAGTAATATAATGAAATATTATATTATCCTTTTATGAATTGTTATTCCATCAAATACATACATGTATAAGATTTAAAAATTCAATACCATCATTACCCTTTCATTAATGGTTAATTCGGTTTTTTTTTAACTTTACAAGTTTCACAAGTTCCGTACGATTCATAATCAAAAGGATACATGTATCCTAGTTTGTACCTTTATGATTCTTATTATGTTGATTTAACCAACATGATATAAAAGGATAGTCTCGGTTATCTAACTTTTAATTCTTGCTACTATTATCAAGCATAAGTCTCCTTTGATCCAACATGTACAAACTCTTTGCATAAAATTGGATCAACCACTGTTACTTAACAATCTATTTCTTACCATACATTACACATTACAATAATGTTTAATCTAAATTCAATATCAAATACTCATATGCATGAATCACAAAGACATATGATCTATATCACATATAGGCAAGAAAAGTCATGTAATAATTTTCTTCTAATGACAACTATTATCATATTATTGCTAAGTCTTTAATTGTAGTCCACAATTGTGTTTTTAGTAGGCTAAATTAAGTGATACAATTTCATCAAGGTACTATACCTTTTAGCTCTAGTTCCTGCAACACTTTGCATTTTGCTATCATGGTGTTAACATACATCCTAAATGTTTTCATCAAAGTTTACGAGTCATTAGTCAACTCAAAATGTCAATACATTTTATCATCTATATGATTTTGACGTATCTCTACAACTTTGTCTCCATATCCTTAATAGGGATTATAGCAATATTGTATAATGGGCACACATATTTCTATCTAACTTTGAAGAACTCTTCTCACACATATCCTATGTGCAAGAACTTGGGTTTATAAAATATCAACTATACTAAATATGATAAATTTCACTAAGAACAAAATATAAATTAATAAAGCAAGTAATCAATTATATGCCATGGCTACCAAATAAGATTAGGACTTTAATTATGCATTTGGTTACTCCCACTATTTTATTCGAAATAATAGCCCTCACTACTATTCGGAAAGATTACTCTAATCTCTCTAATGGGCTAAGATTCTATTCAAGTATAGTTGTCCTTGAGTTTGCTCAACAAGCTAACTAAACTTAAATTAGGTAGATAACAACTTTATCAATCACATCTCATCTGACTCTTAGATATGTTAGGTGACAACTCTTGCCAAAATACATCATATATATTTTCCCTAACCCTACCTCTAAATTCATGTGATCATGAGTTTGCTCATCCAAATCACATAAATTTAGTTAAGTGGAACCTATTGTCATAAGAGTAAACATGTTCTAGTTAAAGTGGCCTTGAGTTTGCTCAATAAGTCTACAATAAACAGAACTCTGGTTTATTCTTACAACAATAGAAGGCAATAATCACATTCTCAAGATGTACTTAATATTTTAACGAGGGATTTAACTTCATTTATCTCATCAAATACAAATTGCATGTAAAATATCACGCATATAAAACATACAATTTATCATGCATCCAATATATATATCAATCATATAAATAAAGTATGCAACTTATGGACTTTTAATCAAATTATATGCATAAAATATCAAGTTTCGTTTGATTCTATTTATTGATCTTGATAATCTAAAATAACATTTTCAACTCCTTGAAAAAATTAAAATAGATTAAAACCATTTATCCCTAATTAAATTAAATTCCTATTCCAAATAGAAATTTAATTTGATTTGAAAACAATTTTCAAATCCAATTGAAAATTATTTCCAATCATCTTGACTCCTTTGATAAAATTTAATTGAAAACAATTTTCAATAAATTGTACTTCTTACGTATTATAATTTAGAAAAACTCTTCTTCAAAATTATGTAAATAACATATTCTAATATAATTAGAACACTATTTCTAATCTCATTAGAAATTAAATTTTCCATAATTTGAAAACTATTTTCTAAAATTAAAAGAAACTACCTTAAAAATTAAATAAATTTTTAAAATTTAATTAAGAAAGTCATGACATATGATTTATGTAGAGATTGATTTCTTAATTTGTTAGAAAATATTTATTTAATAAATTAGAAAATTAATTTTCAAAATATTAAAGAGTACGTTCTTCTTAGTTAACAAATGAAAACATTTTTCAAAATTTAACTAAGAAAAATACTTTTTTCTAAAACATCAAGAAACTTATTATTTATGAATAAATAAACAATTTCTAAATAAATAAAATAACAATTCTCTAAACAAATAAAATCAAGAATTTAATTTATCTCAATCAAATTAAAATAAATATATTTAATTAAGAAACAACTTTCTTAATTATTTAAGAAAACTATTTTCTTAATTTTGAAGAGTCAAATTAATTAATTTCAATCTAATTGAAATTAATTAATCCTCATTTTGGAAACTACTTTTTCTAATTAATTAATTTCTGATTAATAATTATATTGATTCCTAATTAATTTTAGAAAAATATTTTTTAAAATTAGAATTAAGTATTTTCAATCTCAATATAATTATTAATCTTTATCATATTAAGAAAAATAATTATCTTAATTTTGGAATTGAATGGATAATTTAATTTAATAATTCAACACCTGAAAAATTAAACTAAATTCTAAAACAATCCTAATAAAAATGGACCATTGAAAACAATTTTCAAACATTTGGTGAAACACATTTCAATTTTCTTAGGAATAGAAATTAATTTGATGATTATTAAATTAATTAAAAAGACAATTTACGATTTGAAAAAATAGCTAAAAAAAGATGGGAACACTATGCGGGTCAACAAAGGCATTAACATTGGCGCGTGCACTCCATCGATGATGGTAGAGAACAACCCTCAGAAGGATCTAGAGGAAATGGAAGCCTATGACATGCTTGCTCAACTAAATTCTATGTTTCAAGAGCAATCATGCCAAGAGAGGTTTAGAACCACTAAGGCATTGAATTCATGCAAGATGACTCCTGGCACATTTGGGAGTGCTAATGTTCTCAAGATGAAGAGTAATATTCATCATCTTGAGAAATTAGGTGCACTTGTTAGACAAGAATTTGCAATTGATCTTATTCTAGCATCTTTGACAGGGAAGGGCAAAGGTAAAATACCCAAGCCTAAACCTGAAGCTAAGACTAAGGCACCCAAGGACGGAGTTTTCTTTCATTGCAATGAACCTGGTCATTGGAAAAGGAATTGTAAGCTCTATTTGGAAGAGCTGAAAAAGAATAAGAATAGAGCGACTACTTCTTCAGGTATGTTTGTTATAGAGATCAATTTTACTCCTTCTGCATCTTGGGTATTGGATACTGGAGGTGTAACTCACAATTATACTAATGGTTAGAATCTAAGAAGGACTACAAGATTGACTATTGGTCAGATCGACCTATGCATGGGAAATGGAGCAAGAATTGCTGCTTTATTCGTGGGGATTTATGATCTTACTTTACCTACTAGACTCATTTTAGAGCTTAGGAATTGTTATTATGTACCGACTATGAGTACGAATATTATTTCTTTTGCTTGTTTAGAGAATGATGGACTTAGATTTTCTTGTGAGAGTAGAAGTATTTCCATTTATAATGATGACATTTTATATGGTAGTGTGCGTCAATTAAATGGCATTTATACTCTAGAGATTGAAGTTCTTACAAATGAGTCCATCTATAACATAAATACCAAGAAGTTTAAACCTAATGATTTGAACACAACCAATCTCTGGCATTGTCGCTTAGGCCATATAAATGAGAAATGCATCTCAAACCTTCGTCAAGCTGGATTCATTTATTCTTTTGAATCTTTTGGGACATGTGATTCTTGTTTAATGGGCAAGATGACAAAGGCCCCCTTTACAGGTTAAGGGGAAAGGGCCAATAAGCTATTGGGCCTTATACATGCTGATGTATGTGGTCATTTTAGCATATCAGCCAGAGGAGGTTATTTGTATTTCATTACCTTTGCAGATGACTTTAGTAGATATGTCTATGTCTATCTAATGAAGCACAAATCTAAATCCTTTGAAAAGTTTAAAGATTATAAGAATGAAGTACAAAATTAACCTAGCAAGACAATTAAAATTCTTCGATCTGATCGAGGAAGTGAATAATTAAGCCAAGAGTTTGATGATCATCTTAAGGATTGTGGAATCGTTTCAAAATTGACTCCTCTAGGAACTCCTCAATGGAATGGTGTTTCTAAAAGCAGAAATCAAACTTTATTAGATATGGTTCGATCAATAACGAGTCAACTGATCTTCTAAAGTCCTTCTGGTGTTACGTTTTAGAAACCGCAGCATTCATATTGAATCGTATTCCTTTAAAGGCTATGGAAAAGACACCTTATGAGTTATGGGCTAGGAAACATCCTAATCTATCATTTCTAAAAATTTAGGGTTGTGAGGCTTACGTAAAGTGTCCTCCCGACAAGTTGGCACCCAATTCTGAAAAATGTTTATTTATGGGATATCCTAAAGAAACTAAAGGATATTACTTTTACATCCCATCTGACAACAGTGTTTGTTGCTCGAAATGGTGTTTTCTTAGAAAAAAAATTTATTTCCAAAGGAAATAATGGGAGTAAAGTATAGCTTGAAGAAATTCAAGTTCCACAAAATGACATTGAGCATGAGAAGGAGAATGGAGCAAGCCACAAGTTGTTGATGAGCAGCCTTCAACAGCAGAAGACCTACGTATATCTGTTAGGATTCTTCATGAGCTCAAGATATATGGATTTCTCATTATTGATGATGATAATATGATGCTCATTTATCATAATGAGCCCACAACGTAACAAGAAGCTATGGAAAGTCTAGAATCTACTAAATGGTTGGAGGCCATGAAAGCAGAGATGCAATCCATATATGACAACCAAGTTTGAATTTGATTGATCCGTTTGATGGCTTGAAGGCCATTGGATCTAAATGGGTTTTCAAGAAGAAACTTGACATGGATGGAAATGTGAACATTTATAAAGCAAGACTTGTTGCTAAAGGTTATCGACAAGTTCATGAAATTAATTATGATACAATGATATTTTCTTATCTTTTTAGTTCCTCTATACTTGTATTTATTCACATTTTTTGTCTTAAATGTTACACTTATCATGTTTTATGCTTTTTAGGTACATTTGAAAAGTAGATGTAAAAATGAGCTTAAGGAGATGGAATTTGTGGAAACAAAGTTCGTATTTGGAAAAGAGGAGCTCAAAATGAGTATGAATGGTCAAAGTTGCCAAATCCCAATCCCAGTAGGATTAGGAATCCCAGTTGCACAAGGAATAATATTCTGACAAGGATTTCCTGTTTTGGTAATTCGAGGAGAAAAATGGAATCAATGATAAAAAAATATGATGGCAAGTAATAGTACTCCTACTAGGATTAGGAATCCTATTCGTGTTAGGAATCCTACCTCTGCAAGGATGTGCCACCTCCTCTTCCTTCTCCAACTTAGATTCCACCTTTTAAAGATCAAATTCAACACAGAATAGAAGTCCATTATGGATTCCACCTTTTAAAGATCAAATTCAACATAGACTAGAAGTCCTTCTCCTCCATGGATTCTTCTTTTGAATCCTACAAGGATTCAACTTTCTCTTGCACCTCCTCATAACCAATATAAATAGGACATATTAGCTCATTATTTTGACAAATTCTCATTCTCTCTCTTGTACATTGCTATTCATGCACTATTCATGTGAATAGTTATTTTCTCTCTCTTCATCTTTTATCTTCTTTACTTAAACAATAATTAGGGTTTTATTTTATTTTTCTTTCCCGCACCTTATGTTGATGAAGAACTAATTTTTCTTTTCAATTGGGAGAGGTATTAACCTTTAAACCCTAGTTTATTCATGAGAACTTGTGTTTAATATTCTTGAGAATATGTGTGATGATTTTGTGTTCTTAGTTTATATGCATAAATTTAATCTAGAATTTGCTCTTGCTAGCAAATTTTATTTGTTAAATTAATCGTCTTAGGTTCGAGTTTCCACGTGCTTAATGCTAGTTGCTTAAACTTGTTAAAATTCATTTAAGTTTTGGTTTTAACTTGTTTGGATCAAGAACTTTGATTTTGTCAATGCATTTGAGTTTTGATTGATAGAATTAAGACATTAAACCATTATCTTAATGCTTTACTTTGATTCTTGATGTATTCGAGTTTTGGAGATAAACTAGACCAAATTGGTCTCCTTAATCACACGTATAAGAATCGAATGATCTTTGTGTTCTATGATTGAATTTACTAGGTGTTTATTGGTGAACTCTCTTGCAATTGTATCTTGATAAATCTTGATTTTATTGAAATTGTTAAATTGCTCTCTTTAAACTAGCTTTTGATTTTAAATGTTTTCTTACTTGAATTTCGTATAAAACCCCCCCAAGAATTGAGTGAATGTGTGCATTTTCTTTTTGTGACTTGTTCTCTTATTTTTATCTTAGTTTTGCTTCTAGTTAATTCACTTGCATTCTTGCTTTTAAACACTCTTGCTTGCTTGAAAGGAAAATTAGTGCTTATTTTATAGTTCTCTATAGGATCGATACCTTACTTGCCTATACTATGTGTGTAGAATTTTAAGGTTTAGTTTGTAGGACTAAACGACATCTTATCAAATTTTGGTGCCATTACCGGGGAGCTTAATTATTATTGACTTCTTTTCAAGTTTGTTTTTGTGGTTAGCTTTCTTTTGTAGGTTGTATGTCCAAACTGTTTGTACAACAACTTACCGAAGAAGAAATCGAACAGTTCTACGTCAATCAATCCACCCATCTAGACCAATCCCCTTTACGTTCACCACTTTTTGAGGCTCTTTCATGCACTTTATATGGAAAGAGTTGTTCTTTCAACCCTTTTCTCCAACTGGACCTTGAGGAAGGGGAACCATCTTTGTTTAATTCAAACCCATCCTTGGATAATCGATTCATGATGGCTGTCCAAGCGCCTCACACACTTAAGGAGCTTGCAGCTCCAAATGTTAAAAACCAACCTTTGTGAATTAATGTTGATAATAATGTCAATTTTGAACTCAGATATGGTTTTATTTACTTACTACCTTCCTTTAATGGCCTTGCAGGAGAAGACCCCCACTCACACCTCAAGAAATTTCATATGGTTTGCAATGGCATGAAACCAAATGGAGTAGAGGAGGAACATGTTAAAATGAAAGCTTTCCTTTTCACTTTGAAAGGGGCGATTGAAGAGTGGTTATTTTCCATGCCCTCCGGTTCCATTCAGACATGGAATGACATGAAGAGGAGATTTCTTGAAAAATAATTTCCTATATCTAAAGTCACTAACATCAGGAAGCAAATTTGTGGGATAAGGCAATTACATGGCGAAACATTTTTTGAGTACTGGGACCGCTTTGAAAAACTATGTAATCAATGCCCACACCACCAAATACCTAACCAATTGCTCATTCAATATTTTTATGAAGGATTGACACCTCAGGATAGAAGTTCATTGATGCTGTAAGTGGGGATGTGTTGGTGGATAAGACTCCAAACGACGCCTGCTACCTGTTAACTAACATGGCTGCCAATTCTAAGAACTTTGGAACAAGAGATGATCTTCATGCCAAACTTGGTGTGAATGAGGTAAGTAGCTCTAATGAGGTAAGTAGCTCTAACTTTGGATCTCAATTGCATTAAATTGCTTCTTCTCAAAAAGAGCTTACTTCTCTTGTGAAATCTCTCATGTGTGGTAATATGGCACAAACATGTTCTATTTGTTGCATGTATGATCATACTAGTGATTATTGTCCTCAAATGCATGAAGAACCTGTAGCTCAAGCCAATGCCATAGGTGGAAACTTTAACCAGCATCCACAACGAAAATATGATCCCTTTTCCAAAACTTACAACCCTGGATGGAGAGATCTCCCAAATTTTTGTTATGGTAACCCAAATCAACCAACTCAAAACCAACCACAAAACCCTCATGGTTTCTCTTCTCAATCTAACTATCCACCTAAAAAACTAATTGCGCCCAATCCTTCTAGTTCATCCAATGAGAGTAAGTTGAAAGAATTGAGAGAGATGATGAGAAACACAATGGCTATGCAGCAAAGTTTTATGGCTTTCAACAAAAAATAGAGGCGAGCATTCAAAATTTGGATAGATAGATGGGATAGATGGCTTCCACTCTTGGAAGGTTGGATGCACAAGATAGTGGGAGATTGCCCTCTCAAGCTCTAAATCCGAAAGAATCTATCCAAGCAATTGAATTAAAAAGTGGTTAAACACTTGGTGAACAAAAGATGAAAGATATTACTTTAGAGGAGGAAGACGAGCTTGAGAAGCATTCAGCCCCACTTGATCAATAAAAGTCCAAAAGCACCCCTCTAACAAAAGAGGCAAATCCTTCTTCTTCATTAAAATCTTAGAGCACCCTTAATACTCCAAAGGCAAGTTCTGACTCTTTGAATTCCAATTTCAAACTAACTTCTCCTTTTCCTTGGAATGCTTCTAATGCTAGAGAAAAAAAGGAGGAAAAAAAGAAGGAAATCCTTGATTTATTTAAAAGGGTGGGAATCAACATTCCACTACTGGATGCAATATGACAAGTACTAAATATGTCAAATTCCTAAAGGAACTTTGCACATCCAAGAGAGCACAAAAGCTCAAAGGACATAAGCAGTGAGCATGGGAGGGGTAGTATCTGCTGTCATGCAAAAGAAATTACCTAATAAGCAAATAGACTCAGGTGCATTTGCTATCTCATGTGTTATTGGTAATTCTAGATTTGAAAAGGCCTTATGTGATTTAGGAGCTTCAATTAGTGTAATGCCTAAGCATGTCTATGATTCTCTTAGTCTTGAGCCTTTGAATAATACTAGTGTTGTCATTCAACTTGCTGATAGATCTTATGTGTATTCTCTTGGTGTTATAGAAGATGTCTTAGTCAAAATAAATGAATTGCTTATTGCTTGTGATTTTTATGTGGTTGATATGGAAATTGATCACTCACATAAAAGCACCCCTATTTTGGTTGGTAGGCCTTTCTTAAAGACTGCTAAAACTAAGATTGATTGTGAGCATGATACATTGACCATGTGAGTAGGAGATGATGTTGCTAAATTCAATATTAATGATGCTCTTAGGTACCCTTATGATCATGTTTATTCTATCAAGTGTTTAGACCATGTTGATGAGCTTGTTAATGATAGATTTAATTTTGGGTTCAATGATGGTTTAGACTTGGCTATTTGGTATGGATTTGATGATGAGAATGCCGTGATTCACATGGATGAGAATGGGTGTGATTTCATGATTTCTACTTACCTTTGAAAATGAAAGAATCTGATTTAGCTTTGCATGTTCTCCAGTCTATTCCCTTTGATCTTGCTTTCATTGAGGTTCTAATTTCTTATAAAAAACTTTTCCATCTATCTTGCATGCACCTGAGCTTGATTTGAATCCTTAGCCTGATAACTTGAAATATATGTTTCTTGGCACTGATGATTCTTTATCTATTATCATCGCAAATAATATAATAGGTGTTCAGGAAGAAAGATTGGTGAATGTTCTTAGGGAACATAAGACTAGTATAGGGTGGACTTTGTTTAAAATTAACGGTATTAGTCCTTTAATATGTATGCATCGTATACTATTAGAGGAGAATTCGAAGCCATCTAGGGAGAGGCAAAGATGCCTCAATCCACCTATGATGGAGGTTGTCAAAACAAAAATCTTGAAACTTTTGGAAGCAGGTGTGATTTTTCCCATCACTGATAGTAAATAGGTGGCACCTATTCATATGGTTCCCAAAAAGATTGGTCTCATTGTGTTGCGAAACAAGAATGATGAGCTTATACCTCAAAGGGTGCAAAGTGGTTGGTGCATGCACATCGACTACAGGAAGTTGAATCTCCCTACATATTTTCTGACTATGTTGAGAGGATCATTGAAGTGTTTATGGATGATTTTATTGTTTATGGTGATTCTTTTTATATGTGTTTAGAGAATTTGTCTTTGATTTTGAAAAGATGCATGGAAACTAACCTTGTCTTGAATTATGAGAAGTGTCATTTTATGGTTGAACAAGGTATAGTTTTAGGGCATATTGTATCTACGTGAGGGTTAGAGGTTGATAAAGCTAAAATAGATGTTATCCTATCTTTTCCTTACCCTCACGCTTGAGGGAGGTGCGTTCTTTTCTTATACATGCAGGTTTCTATAGATGCTTTATCAAGGATTTTTTGAAGATTGCAACACCCCTGTGCAAGTTGTTGGAAAAAGACGCTGAGTTCATCTTTGATGACGTATGTAAGCATGCATTTGATAAGTTGAAAGAAAGCCTCACACCTGCACTCATCATTCAAGCACCCAACTAGGAGCTTTCTTTTGAGATTATGTGTGATGCTTCTAATTATGTTATTGGTGTTGTGTTAGGCCAACGGGTTGGTAAGAGTTTGCATGTCATTGTTTATGCTTCATGTACTATTGATAATGCTCAATGAAACTACCATACAATTGTGAAAGAGTTTTTTGCTATTGTGTTTGCATTTGAAAAGTTTAGATCTTACTTACTTGGCATGAAAGTTGTTGTTTTTACTGACCATGTAGTACTTAGGCACTTGTTGAAGAAAAAGGAATCCAAGCCACACCTTATTTGATGGATCTTACTCTTGTAAGAGTTTGATCTTGAGATTAAGGACAAGAATGGTGCTGAGAACCATGTTATGGATCATTTAAGCCACTTGCATGCCAAGGATATGGAGACCAAACCAATCAAGGAACACTTCCCAGATGAGTTGTTGTATGCATTACTTTCATCTTCCTCCCGACCATGGTATGCTGATTTGGTTAACCTTTTAGTTACTAATGAGCTACCCTCAGGTATGTCTAAATCCCAACGTGATAAATTTAGAGTTGATGCTAGACATTATTTTTGGCATGTGCCTTATCTTTGGAAGATTGGTTCGGATTTTATTGTGAGAAGACGTGTGCCGCAAGATGAGTTCCATTCTATTTTACCTTTTGTCATGCATATTCTTATGGTAGGCACTTTGGTGCTAAGCGCACTTCTCACAAGGTTCTTGATTGTGGTTTCTTTTGGCCTACATTGTTTAAAGATGCATATGAATTTTGCAAGTCATGTGAAAGATGCCAAAAAGTAGGGAATATTACTCGTAGAGATCAAATGCCTTTAACTATTATGCTATTTGGTGAGATTTTTTATGTTTGCAGTATTGATTTCATGGGCCCTTTTCCTGCTTCTTATGGTTATTTTTACGTACTTGTTGCTATTGATTATGTGTCTAAATGGACTGAAGCTATGGCTACTAGAACTAATGATGCTAAGGTTGTTGTTAATTTTGTTAAGACTAACATATTTAACAGGTATGGCATTCCAAAAGCAATTATTAGTGATAGGGGAACCCATTTTTGTAACTGATCTTTTGAAGCTTTGGTGCGCAAATATCATGTATTCCATAGAACCTCAACTGTCTATCATCCTTAAACTAGTGGCCAAGTAGAACTTTCAAACCGTGAGATCAAGTCTATTTTGGAGAAAACTGTGCAACCTAATAGGAAAGATTGGAGTCTTTGATTAGGTGATGCATTGTGGGCTGATATGGCAGCTTATAAAACACCTTTAGGAATGACACCCTTTAGGATGGATTATGGTAAAGCTTGTCACCTCCCAGTAGATCTTGAACATCACGCTGTTTGGGCAATTAAGCAATGCAACTTTTAGTATGATGTTGTAGATACCCATAAGAAGTTTCAGTTATAGGAGTTAGAGGAAATTAGGAATGATGCTTATGAGAATGCTAGACTTTACAAGGAAAGAACCAAAGCTTACCATGAAAAGATGATTAGTGCGAAGGAGCTCCAAATTGGTCAAAAAGTCCTTCTTTTCCAGTCACGACTTAAGCTCTTTCATGGAAAGCTTCATTCCAGATGGGTAGGTCCTTTTGTTGTTACTAATGTGTTTGATTATGGTGCAGTGGAAATCCAAAGTTTAGATAGCATCAAAATCTTCAAGGTAAATGGACATCACTTGAAACATTTTTATGCGGGTGTTGCTGCAAGCATGGTTTCACCTTTCCTTTCTTGCTTTTATGTTAACATTAAGAACAATGTTGTGTTTAAGTGGGGGAGGGGTGAGATTTAGGTTTAAATTTTTGCATGAATTATTGAGTTTGATGGATGTTTAGGTTCGACTTTATCTCTTCTTTCGTGTTCATTGAAGCCACACCTATTTCTTGCTTAAACTCTTGTTGATTTTCACTTGTAATTGCATGTGTAGGAAGATTTTACATTTAAGTGTTTAGTTTTTCTTATATCCCCCAATGATTGATAAGAGTTCTTGTATTATGCATGAGATTTAGTTAATAATGATTAATACATAAAATAGGTGAATGTGTTTTTATATAAGTTGTGAGCTTTATAATTAAGGATTGATCTTGAAATTATGCCATGTTGACTTAATAGATGTTACTCTATGTGAGCTTTTGAACCTTCAACATGTTCCTTTGATGTGTGCATTCTTTCAATGGTATGATCTCTAGAACTTGCTTGATATCTTGATAAGATTACGTTCTTACATGTTTTCATGAATATGATAAAGGCACCTAGGATATTTAACCGCTTTTAACCAAAAATTCAACCTAAAGTATGTCATCCCCTAGTTAGCCCTTTTTAGCTTATTTATCCTTTTCTTTGTTTTACCCATGTTTAACTTAGCCTTGTTCTTATCTTCTTCATTTTGTCACCATGGTTAGTAGAGCATGTTTTTGGCAAGTTGATATGTGGAATGGTTAGAATTGATGCAATTATGTGGTTTAAATCAAATTTGTGGCTTGTTGTGCAATAATGATGTCTCGACTAAAAAAAAAGTGAAAGAAAGGCCATATTTTACATTGTGATATATTCAGCCCTAAAAAAAAATCCGAGACATAGACAAGAGGAATAGAATGAAAAGAATGTGGTTCCCATGAGTTTCGGAAAAAAATCAAAGAAGTTGAGTTTTGTGCTTTGAAAGAGAAAGAATGATGTACTTGGATGCATATTTGTGCAAGTGCTCTTTGATGTATATTTTCTCTACTCTCTTTGATACTTTACCTTTTCTTATCTTTCAATTATATTACCTTGAGTCAAGTCCCATAACAACCTTGATTAAGTCCGTTTGATTTGTGATGTGTATGTATACTTTGTTAAGATTGAAAAGCAAACATATGGTAGATTGTGTTCATTGATTGAATTTTTGAGAGTTAAACACATGAACCTTAAACACATGAGTGTTGGAGTATACATCAATGAGAGGACCTATTATTTTGATATGGTGTGGATTTCTTCTAACTCTTTGATGCTATCTAGTTTGTTTCTTACATTTAAAGTGAGTTCATGTCTTTAATGTTTTAACTATAGTTGGCTAAACTCTAGTTATAATACTTTCATTCTTTGATACGATTGGGAGATTAGGAAAAAAAATTTGCACTTAAGTGGTTTTCTTTCACCCTTTTTTTTTCTTTTTGTCACATTAGTTCTCTTGTCTTCTGTTTTTGTTTTTGTTTTTGTTTTGCTTTTGTTTTCCTCACTCGAGGATGAGTAAGAGCTAAGTGTGGGGGAATATGATACACTAATATTTTCTTATCTTTTTAGTTGCTCTATACTTGTATTTATTCACATTTTCTACCTTAAATGTTACACTCATCTTATTTTATGCTTTTCAGGTACATTTGGACAGTAGATGTAAAAAATGAGCTTAAGGAGATAGAATTTATAAAAACCGAGTTTGTATTTGGAAAGAGGGGCCCGAAATGAGTGGGAATGTTCAAAGTTTCCAAATCCTAATCCTAATAAGATTAAGAATCTTAGTTACACAAGGAATCTATTTTGACAAAGATTTCCTGTTTTGGTAATTCGAGGAGAAAAATGGAATTGGTGACAAAAAATATGATGGCAAGTAATCCTACTCCTACTAGGATTAGGAATCCTATTCGTGTTAGGAATCCTACCTCTGCAAGGATGCGCCACCTCCTCTTCCTTCTCCAACTTGGATTCCACCTTTTAAAGATCAAATTCAACAGATAATAAAAGTCTAACATGGATTCCACCATTTAAAGATCAAATTCAACATGGAATAGAAGTCCTTCTCCTCCATTGATTCTTCTTTTGAATCCTACAAGGATTACAATTTCTCTTGCACCTCCTCATGACCAATATAAATAGGACATATTAACTCATTATTTTGACAACTTTTTATTCTCTCTCTTGTATGTTACTGTTCACGCACTATTCATATGAATAGTAATTTTCTCTCTCTTCATCTTTTATCTTCTTTACTTAAACAATAATTAGGTTTTATTTTATTTTTCTTTGCCGCATCTTATGATGATGAAGAACTAATTAATCTTTTCAATTGTAAGAGGTATTAACCTTTAAACTCTAGTTTATTCGTGAGAAATTGTGCTTAATATTCTTGAGTAAATGTGTGATGATTTTGTGTTCTTGGTATATCTACATGAATGTAGAATTGTGTATGCATGAATTTAATCTAGAATTTGTTCTTACTAGCATGTTTTATTTGCTAAATTAATCATTTTAGGTTCAAGTTTCCACATGGTTAATGCTAATAGCTTAAACTTGTTAAAATTCATTCTAACTTGTTTGGACCAAGAAATTTGATTTTATCAATGCATTCGAGTTTTGATTGATAGAATTAAGACATTAAACCATTGATCTTAATGCTTTACTTTGATTCTTGATGCATTCGAGTTTTGGTCAAGTCTTTGAAGTAAAAGAGTTACCTTGCATTCAAGTTTTAGAGATAAATTATACGAGATTGGTGTCCTTAATCACATACCTAACAATTGAATCATCTTTGAGTTCTATTATTAAATTTACTAGGTGTTTATTGGTGAACTCTCTTGCCATTGAATCTTGATAAATCTTGATTTTTTTGAAATTGTTGAATTGCTCTCTTTAATCTAGCTTTTGATTTTAATTGTTTTCTTTCTTGAATTTCGCATAAACCCCCCCAAGAATTGAGTGAGTGCATGCATTTTCTTTTTGTGACTTATTCTCTTATTTTTAACATAGTTTTGCTTCTAGCTAATTCACTTGCATTCTTGCTTTTAAACACTCTTGTTTGCTTGAAAAGAAAATTAGTTCTTATTTTATAGTTCTCTATGGGATCAATACCTTACTTGCTTATACTACGTGTGTATAATTTTAAGGTTTAATTTGTAGGACTAAACAATATCCTGTCAAATTATGATGAAACATTTTCTCCAGTAGTCATGATCAAATCCATTAGATTTCTTATTACCATAGCTACATACTATGACAATTAGATATGGAAAATGGATGTCAAAACAACTTTCCTTAATGGAAACTTACTCAATGATGCATATATGATACAACCTAAGGTTTTGTCCATCGTAAGAATTCTAGAAAGGTGTACAACTTCGACAATCCATTTACGAATTGAAGCAAGCGTTGAGAAGCTAGAATCTTCATTTTGATAAAGTTATCAAAGAGTTTGTATTCATCAAGAATGAAGATGAACCTTGTGTTTACAAAAGGGTTAGTGGGAGTGTTGTTGTCTTCTTAGCTTTATATGTTGATAACATATTGCTTATTGGAAACGATGTTCCGACCTTACAGAGTGTCAAGATATGGTTAAGGTAATGTTTCTCAATGAAAGACTTAGGTGAGTCTGCTTATATTTCAGGCATTAAGATCTACAGAGATAGATCAAGAAAGCTTATAGGCCTAAATCAAAGCACATACATAGATAAGGTACTGAAGAGATTCAATATGTAAGATTCCAATAGAGGATTCTTGCCTATGTTACATAGAATCAAGCTTTCTAAGAAGGACTGTCCTACTTTGGTAAAATGCTTGAGCGCATGAGTCAGATTCCATATGCATCTAAAATTAGATCTATCATGTAGGCCATGTTATGTACTCGACCAGATGTGTTGGACCCCGATTTTTAAGTGAAATTTAGAAATATTAAATGAACTTGAATGAGTGTTATTATGTATATGTTTAGG
>JAOSBN010171096.1:1865-20526 GCA_027563595.1 Erythroxylum suave | reverse complement strand
TTGTGTCACTTCTCCTTTGTATTGCTCTTCTCTTGATTTCCTTGTTTTATAATCATAAATACAGAAAAATGACAAATATAGTGAAAAATAAGAAGGATAAAATGGAAAAAAAAGAAAATTGGAAAAAAATAAAAGGAAGGAAGAGAAAATGAAAAGAAAAGGAGAGAGAAGAAATGTTCAATTTGTTAAGTGAGAGGAAAGAAATGAGTATTCTATGGTCACTATTTTGTCTATGTTTAAATGCTCAATTTGTGTTGTGGTTTTAACCTACAGTTTTCCTTTCTCCTACCCTTATTTCGGCTCCGTTACAACCTAAATAAAGACCTTTGGATTGATGTTTATGTTTGATATGAGTGGTGCACATTGGATTAGTAAGCAAGCTTATGGTAGATGCCTTACATGAAATGAATGATGAGTGAATACATATCCTACCTTTAAATGCTTGAGAGGATGAAGAGTTGAGTGAGTATCTATCACACTTGTTTGATGGTTCTTTTAATTGAAGTTCTTGTTGATTTGGGCTAAATATGCAAATAATAACTTTTTCATAGAGTATTATGACTTTTCAATTCTTAGGTTGTGTTTGTTGAAATGATTGTTCATAACTTTAACTATTAGTTGGGAAATTTGTTGACCCTTGTCTAGTATTGTTTGCTTTGCTCTGCTTCAGTAAAATGGTAAAGAATGTTGTGAAATTTGTTGTCACAATATATTGCTAACATTAAAAAAGAGAATAATCAGAAATTCCAAGTAACAAAAGAAGAAGCTAAAGTACCTAAAGTGGTGATAAATCTTGTCAAGAAAATAGGTTATACAGAAAGTCCATCTATTTCCAATCTCCAATACAAATATTTAAAATTTTATATAATCGTCTATTAATTGAATAAATGGATTGTCCAGTTACAAATAATAAGAAATTCCATAGGTCTTTCACAAAAGTTATAATATAGAATGTATATAGTATTCCGCCTAATTACCTTATTTATTGAATGAGGGAAAAAAATTAAAGAACCCATACATATTGGTAAAACTACAAAATATTGTCATTCTATAGTAAAGACAACATAGAATGAAGGATTGCACACACAACAGAAACAAGGTGACAATCCTAGATTGATCTATTGCATTAAAATTCATATTAATAATAAAAACAGGTAAAAATGAGAACATTGGATTTATAAAGCTTGAACAGTATTAAATTTGAAAAAAAATGATTTCTATATACATTCCACAGGAGAAAATACGTCCCACTTTCAACAATTGATATGGGTATTAAGGAATTTGAAGAACCTTTTCTTCAAGAATGGTGAAACAAATTTTGTTTCTCTCTTTCCCTCTTGTTTCCAACAAAAGGATTAAATAAACCAAACTTACTTTGTTCTGATGGCCTAATTTTTATGGTGCAAAACCAAAAAAAAAAATTAAAACGTTTTGGTTAAGAAATTTAAAAGCTGTAAGGCTAATTCATGCACGACTGTGCATCTTCATTTGCATCGTCATGTATGTTTAGTCACAGCCGTGCGTGAATGTCATGAACAGTCGTGCATGTTAAGACATTTCCTAGAAATTCAAATAGGGATGGCAATAGGTCTGGATGGGCCCGGGCCTCAATTATCCCGCGTCCCGGTGGGCCCCCGACCTGTCCCTTAATTTTTTTAAAAAAATCTCAAAATGACATTGTTTTAATCAAAACGAGGTTGTTTCAGAAAATGTTAGCGGGCCACGGGCCAAACCGGGCCTGCCCATGGCTCGGCCAACCCAAACCAAAAATGAGCTGGGCTGGGCCGAGATTGACATCCCTAAATTCGAAGCCTCGAAAATCCAAAATTTCGTAATTTTATAGTCTTATATACTTAATATTTTCCTACATAATGAATTATATTGCAGTAACATATTACTTAAACATTTTGGCAATTAAAGGATTACATTGCATTAAGCAACGTATAAAAATTATTTTTTGAACAACTTTCAGTAAATGTTAAGTTTGTTTACATCAGCAGCTAACAGTTAGTTTAACCTAAATTTACATAAGAATCATCTTTTGCAAATACAAAACTTTTCAACATGAAGACAAGTATCACATTTGTCCATGGAAATACCAACTTCTAAATTGTTAACTTCTTCCAAATTTTCAAAACCAAATGTCTGTTGTGCCTGTAAAATCAACATGCATGTTAATTAATTAAAACAATTATAAACAAGTAATGCAATTATTAATAAAAATTAAAATCAAGACTAAAACTTTCTTTAGATTACTATAATTAAATCAGTCATGTGCATTAAAGGTGGGATAACAACACTAATATTTTGTTTACTTGTTTCAGCATCAATGACTTAAAATGATAAATGATTCAAAGATTAATAACATATTACAAAAATGAAATATTACAAACAATAGAAAAAATAATTTAACAAATAATACCAGAGAATTTGTTGCATAATAATGATGAGTGTATAACATAGTGGACTTATCCATAGGAGCACCAATTGGCTGCATTTCGTAATTGTCATAACCAATTGGTTGATAAATAAAAATTTAAATGCAATAAAATATTATGCCTAGAAGACAATATTACAAATAGAACCTGATATTGTTGTATACGGTCTTCATGATTGCAAACTATACTTGTCAAATCCTTGCAAATAGAAAGTGTCTGCATTTGGTATTTTTATAAGCAATAAAAGGAAAATTTATTGAAAACAAATAGCATAACACATGCAGACATTATTAATTACAGAATGCTAACCTGATGTTGATTGAATATGGGAGGTTGTATGCTGGAGATAATCTAAGTATGTTGTGAATTATCTTTAGAATCCTGAATAGAGTAGTTTAACAAAAAATTACTTAAAAATTATAAGTATAAATATTATATACATTCTTTGAAAACAATATTACCAAAAATATAACCTGAGTATTGGAAAGAGGGATCAGTGTCGAATCTGTCATATTTGTTGAAGTCTTGCATTTTTTGACATTCGTTCTCTTCCTTGAACTTTTCTCTTGTCCATCCCTCAATCTCTTACTTGATGTAGGTTTTGTCATCATTTTTACACCTCTTATGTGATTCATTTCACCAAAATTAATGTTAGCTTCATTCATCACATTCCTTTCAGTATTTGAGCATTGGCTCAACTCTTGATATCGTGATATTAGGTCGTCTTAATCTACTATTTCTTCACCTTGCAATTTCTCATCAACCATGTTCAACATGTTCAAAAGATGATCTTTCATAATTTTTGAGGTAACTCTCCTCTCTGTTGCTCTTGTAACCATTTGCATGCTTAATGTACACAATTTTTTATACCTTATTAAGGATGGCAATGGGTCGGGTCACCCTCAGCCCAGCCCAGCCCGGCCTCAGCTATGGCGAGTCGCAGGCCGGCCTACTGATAGGCCCATAGGCCCGTGGCCCGCCCAATGGCCCACCGGGCCAAGGGTAGGCCGGGCCGGGCCGAGCCGAGCCGACCTATTCATTATATTTTTATTAAAAATATATCAAAATGAAGTCATTTTAATCAAAACGACGTTGTTTTGGATAAAGCTAGTGGGGTCGGCCCGTGGCCTGTCCAACCTTGGGCTAAAAGACGGGCCAGGCCGGACGAGTTGGGCCAGAATTACCATCCCTAACCTTATACTTGACAGCAGTTTAGGATCCATTTCAGTTTTATTGATAATGGAGTTTTTACTATCAAGGTTCCAAGATTTTGCTTTCTGTGTCTATCTTTTCAAAATATACTTCCTTGGAATTGTCCAAATGTTTTTCAAGCTAAAAACCTTCAACACATGAGAGCATAAAATGCCAACAAACTTAAATTTCTGACAACTATAATGAACTTCATCATTTGATGAATCATAAGTGACCGTATTAGAGTAGCTCTTCACAACAGGACTAATCTCATATTTCTTAACCATACTATCTTCACCTCAAAGAAGAAAACTAGAATCATGAGAATGATTCTATTGATCTTGAAAACATTTAAATACTTTTGACATGTAGATAGTAGCTGTATGCTTTAAAATTTTAACAGGTGTTGACAATGTTGGAGTGCTTACATTTCTTCTAAAATCCGCTTTTAACTCATCAGATCAATGAGCATCAATAAGCCTTTGGAAGTGATTAAAATTTGCAAAAAATTATGCTGATAACTCACGTACCTTTTTACAATGCTATTCATGCTCTCACTTCGTTGGGTGGTGGTTATGTTTACACAAAATATTTGGTGGCCATAAACCAAAGCCCATTTTTCCTTTTATGAAATATACATTTCAACCATTCATTATCTTCAAGTTCATATTTTTCCAACATCTTATTCCATGTAATGGAAAAATCTTCTTCTTCTTTATAGTCATATATGAATGAGATGAAATCTCATCGAAATTCTTTAAACTTAGAAAAAACAGCACTCAAATGAATTGCATCATTTTGATAAATGTGCCAAATACACAATCAATGGTGAGTTTCAAGCCATCTTGAAGCTAATACCTTTGTGATCTTTGCATCTTGATCAGTAAGTCTAGTTTTAGGCTTTTTTCTAGATATGGCTCTATCAAATATGTCGAACAACCACTCAAATGTAAGAGCAGTCTCATCATATAGGAGTGCGGCACCAAAAATTGTTGTTTGCTTATGATGGTTAACACTAATAAACAAAGCAAGTGGATGACCCTCATCATTCTTCTTGTAAGTGGTATCGAAGTGAACAACATCACCAAAGTCTAAGTAGTCATTCCTCATCTTAGCTTCAGATCAAAATATGTTTGGTGATCAAATCATCTTCATCCACTTTAATGACATAAAAGAAATTAGGATCTTCCATCTGCATTTTATACAAATATTCTAACACATCACCTGTATCTCCCTTTTCATGTCTCTTGTTCTTTTAGATCTTAAATAATTCTTATAAACCTCTAGAATAAAACCAACATTATTTTTTCCACCTGCTTGTCTCACCATAAGATCATGGGATGCTTTTGGTTGAATTCCCACATCATTATCCATTTTAATTTCCATTGCTACAGTTGAAGATACCTTTTTGTGACTTCTATGCAAATGTATTTTGTTTGGACTTGAAAGGTAGTGATTGCGCTCCTCCATAAATTGAATCACTTGAAATTTTCTAGTTTGCACACTAATAACTTTCATCTTTGCCTCACAACCAAATCTTGTTTCTGACTGTGAAGCTCTTACATATAAATCTCTTTTATCTAGTATCCCTTTACTTTCGGCACTACAACAAAAAGCCTACAAATCAATTTACCAGATTTATCTTTGTGACTTTTGCTTCTTCTAATTCCAAAGCCCACATACTTGGCATAAATTAAATAAAATTGATAAGCTTCTTCTTCTGTCGCGTACTGCATCCAATTTTCGATACTAACTCTCTTCTAACCAAATCTCTTGAATTCATATTACTACTCTCATTCCTAATGCCAATATCATTGTTATGCTGCTCATTATCAATTTCATAATCTAAATGACGACGTGGAGTCAAAGTACCATCCATTTTTACACATGTCAAATTCACAAATGAGGAGCATTATTTTCAGATAAAATTATCAACACAACCAAAAACGAGTATTAACAAAAACCTACGATGTTTTATTTTTTTCCATCCATATCTCATTTCATTCCTGTAATAGAAAAAGCTATCAGAGATTTGATGGTAAGTTGTTCCCAATTTACAAATAATATTATTTAGAAGTTCTTAACTACAACTTAATATTAACCAACTCAACCGTTACACATTAATTATGACTGATGTGTTTGTAAAAACAGAAACCATAAACACTCCCATAAAAGTTAGATATGAACAAATTTCAAATATCTTCAACACTTACTTAAAACATAAATAACAACCAACTCAACCTTTACACATTAATTATCACTCACCTATATGTAAAACCAAAAATTATAAACAAAAACATAAAGTTAGATAACAATTAATACAAAAACGTTGAACAAAAGCATACAACTTAGATACCAATGAATTCTAAATATCTTCAACAATTACTATAATGAAAACATAAGTAACAAATTTTCTTTAACAACTAGCAAGTAAATAAACAAAGGCGAAAGACCCCCATTCCTCAATAATTGATTAACATAGACAAATGTTAAAAAATTAACACAGAGAGGGAGATACAGACTAACAAATTAGAGGTAGATAGGTAGATTTTTAGGAGAGGATCGTAAGTTAATTTGCTTGAAGAAATTAAAGTTTGTGAAAATGGGATAAACAAATAAGTTCAATGGCCAGAAATGTTATTAATAATTGCTTTGGAAATGACAAACATTTCCATCATCATCATTTTTCTAAATTTATCTGTAAAGAATTTATTAATATTTTATTTTTTTGATATGTTAATTTTCATTTTAATTCCTCAATAAGATTAAAGAATTATTAATATTTTATTTTTGTGATATGTTAATTTTCATTTTAATTCCTCAATAAGATTAATTATTTATAAAAGTCTGCACACAGACGTGCATAAACTCGTAGGAAGAAGAAGAGAGGTTAATGCTTTTTGCAGTTACGAAGAAGAGAGTTTAATGTCTTATTCCTCATAGTTCATTAATTTCAGAAGAAGAGGAGAGAGGATAGAGTAGAGATGGACGTTGGCTGGATCGCGAGTTGGGTAATAAGACAGAATAGTTTGAGTTAAGTAGAAGAGTAGGTGCGTCTGACTGAATTAGAACAAGAGTGAGTGAATTACAGCTGAGTGACACCCCATGTCATGATCTGCAGAGAAACTTTCACGCAGTAGGGATACACGATCATGTAGAAGCAGAATCTTGACAAAAACTTGCACACAATAGGTGAACGATTATGCACAAGCACGATCGCGGTAGAACCAAAATTCGTGCAGGGTAAGTTTTTAAAACATTTCAAACAACCCTAAAAACTAATACTCGTTTATTATTCTCTACTATGCTTTATGCTCCCCTCTCTACATTTTCGGCACCGATAGCTCATTCTCTTCCAATTTCTCACCGAATCTTCTAAGTTTACTTAGATTTTTCATCAAAACTTTCAGTTTGTTTCTTTTCCCCTCCTTCCCTCCATTTTCGCAAAATTTTCTATCCAGGGGCTGAGTGTGTTCCTTCTCCAAAATTATGTTTCTTTTGTGATTTTTACAGGTTTTCACGTCATTATGACTCCAAGAACCAAGGCCACTGCCAAAAAATCTGATGAAACTATCTTTAATGAGATGGAAGGGCGCAATGTTGTAGACATTGCAGCTGATTATGATGCCTTTTCTCCTTTTTTCTCCAATGAAGAAGGTGTCAGGTATGCCTTTCTCAGGACTAGGATCATTAATGCACCAAGATATTTTAATTTTGATGTACTAGAACAAATAGGGTTAAAAGATAAATTGTTGAAATTTTGTAAGAAAGGTCAATGGGAACAATTTGTGCATATGCAATACCCTGTTTTCCTTGAATTGACACTAGAGTTTTTTACTTCTTTAAGGTTTGAGTGTAGCAAACCTAATAAATTTTGGTTTAAACTTTGAGGTCAGGCTTATTGCTTGGATTGGATGACAAGTTGTTATGAATACTATTTGGTTTTGCAAAGGTAGAAGATCGCCACCAAGAATTCTCATCTACCATTTATTGGAACTATTTAACTGACTTGCCTGATTATAATCCTCATAATGCATCACATACACACATTCTTAATCCTGAGCAATTGCTTTTGCAAAAGTTCATGGGTTCCGTTGCATTTTCGAAAAGCCAAAATAACAAATGCCCCATTAAGGAGTTGTTTTTATTATGGTACATAGATAATCAGATTAAGCCTAACATGTTCTCTTATATTTCTCAATCTTTGATCCAATCTGTGGGAAGAAAGGGAATAACTTTAGGAATGGGGTATTTAGCCACTGCTCTGGCTCAGCGTTTTCATATTGATCTTACTGGACTAACCTTTGCTGCTTATGAGCATTTTGATGAACTGTAATTAAGACGTGTGAAGATTATTGAACACCACAACATGGAGCTCTGAAATCCTTGGACACGTACTGCAGTTAAGCACAGGTTTTCAAGTAGAGATTCAAGTTCCAGACTTGATTCTCTGGACTCATTTTCATCAAGTAAGGAGGAACAACAGGGGCCACCAGGTTGGGTGGGAGTACACGCACTCTTAGCCGAAAGCAATAGAAACACACAGTAGCAACTGAATCAAATGAATGCGCAAATGCAGGAGATAGCCTGCCAACATCGGCACCTCTACAAGAAAATTCATAAATCTTGAGAGATTCAAGGACTGCACGTCCCGTATCCAACCCCATCGCCTCTACCATCTCCACAAGCTTTCTAAACTCCCTTTTTTGTTGTTTTTATATTTATTTGTTTGTTTGTTTGTTTCTAGTTCTTTTGTGACCATTGCATTTGTACTTGTTTTATGTTGTGGTTTTTGCCCTTACTATTTATGTTCTTTGTTATCTCACCCCACATTGAGGACAATGTTTCCTTTAAGTGTGGGGAGGTAGCTACCAAGATATGTTGCTAAATATTTGATGTTTGTGTTTGCGTTACATTGTGGTATATCTTGTAGGTTGCATATTAGGTTGCTAGTTCTATGTTTACCATTTTCTCTGCACTTCAATCTTTGAGATAGAAGTTATTGCCTTGAAATTCTATTATAGTAGTCGGAATTAGGATTGACTGTCATGCTTGAAGGTTCAATTAGGCCACTTGGATAGAGGGTAAACCATATGGATTGGCCTAAGTAGTTGGATACGTAAGCTCACTCATAAATTGATATTTGAGTGATTAGGTGATGTATAAAAACATAATGGATTTTTATTTCAGCCTAAATCAGGAGTTAAGCCTATATGACCTTATTCCATAGTCATATCATTTCCTTGAATGTATGATACTCCTATTAGTAGTACCCCTGGAAGTTGCCCTGAACTAATTTAAATCTACTATATGCATGCTAATTAGAAGTGATTAAGGCCCTTGTTCTTTTATCCCTTGATTTAAATGACCAACCTATGTCATTGTCCCTTGCAAATCCCTTTGAGCCTTTCACCTTTTTTTTGGTTTCTAGAAAACACCTCATGTTAAGCCTCAAACCTTATTACCATACCCTATTATAAGGATTAATAGAGTCCTAAATTTGCATTAGTTTGGATTTTTTTTACTAAATTTTAAAACCAAATGAGAAGCTTTAAGTTACTTTCTTTGTACTTATACTTTTAGAGTACATAACATGTACCTGCTAATGTTAGTTTCTATATCTTTATTTTTTGAACAAAAAAGAGAAAAGAAAAAAGGACAAAAAATAAAAGACAAAAAAAGACAAAAATGGAAAAGAATAGGATATAGTAGCAACAATAAGTGCAAAGTAGTTAGTTATATCCATTTGTATGTCTCAGAATTAATTTTATGTCCCTTTGCATACTTAGTATTCTATAAGTGCTTGTGATGAGCCCTTAAACTCCTTTTTACATACCTTAAACCCTAGCCCCATTAAAACCTTCAACAAAGTCCTTTTGATCTATTTGTGTATGTAATCACTATGGAGAAGAATTGGTGTACTTGCAAGCTTATAGTGGTGTACTTTCCTATAGGGAGTCTTGAGCGAAACACTAACCTCAAGAACTTAAGTGAAATGAGTGAATTCCGTGAGGAAGATCCATTTTAAGTCTATGCTTGCCTGTGATCGATAGTGTCATAACTTGGGTCTGTTTATGTATGTTGATGAAATTAGTTATGATGTATGTAGTAATTGGATATTCGAGTGGTCGAAGTTTGAAAGATTGCATGCTCTTAATCCTTGTGATGATGAATTGATAGAGTGAATTGGTTGTGTTTCATTTTGCCTGACGACAAGCAAAGGTTTAAGTGTGGGGGAGTTGATAAGTATGTTTTTAGGTTATGTTTCTAGTGTGTTTTCATATGTTTTAAGTGCTTCTTTGTGTGTTTTAGTTCTATTTTATTAGATCTTTAACATCTTTTCTTGATGTTTGAAGTATTCTGTTGTTTCTTTACATTATCTAGTCTTTCACAGTAGTTTTGGACCTTATTTTTTAAAGATGGATTGATGCACCTTGTTGATAAATTGTGCAAGTATCAGATTTGCAACTGTGGGTATAGTACGGGTGATTTAATGGCACCAATGGGTAGACTTAGAGAATTCAGATGATAACATGTTCTGGAGACAAAGGATTATGTGTGAGGAGCTTGCAGTTCAAATTTCAAGTTAATCGGAGGTTCGAAGAGGAAGTTATGGCTAACAAGTGCAAAAAGTTGTCAGAGCATAATCGTGCAACTACAAGAAGAATACCTCTCTGTAAATCAATTTTTGGTCATTGTCTCACCTTCATTTTGGTGCTTACAAGAACAAAGTACAAAATACTGTCATGAATGCAATTGTTTTGATATTTTCTATTTCTTGTCTACCATTCTATGCATTTGATTTGGATTAAAGCAAGAAAGGCCTCTATTAACAAAAACTAAAACTTGTTAGAACTTCTAACTTTATATAGCAAACTCTCCTTTTTTTGTTTTGGTGTAAACAGTTGACTAAATTGTAGTAAACCTTCAATCTTTCATTTTCAACTATTTCTCAACTATTTCATAGAGAAAGGCAAAAAAGGGTAATAAAATTTCTAATGTAGAATTTTCAATCACAGATGTTCTCATTTCATAATAAAAAATCAATTTGTTTAACTCAAAAAACTGATTCTATAATTAAATTAATTATGAAACATTGCATGCACGGGAGCAGAAGTAGCACGATCGTGCGTTTACATTTAATGTTTGAACAAGAGAAGAGAGGAGAGATAAATGTCTTCTGGAATATAGTTTATTAACTTCTAAATATCCTCTTCAGGACTAAATTTCTGTGAGGGATACTACTGAAGAAATTTATATTATAGGATATAGTATCCTAATTTTAACGATTAAACTGTATTGATGTAGGCGTAATCAGACTAAGTTGTCTTATAAAAGTTGTAGCTTATCCTCTTAGTTTTTTTAATGGTATAAAGTTTGTAATTTTTGGATATCAGAATTGAGAGATATGATTTTTACAAAATTGAGTGATACATTATGAGTGCATGATCGTACACTACCTTTCACTAATACGAGTGACAATCGTGTACTCCTAAGGCTTCCAACCTTTTTTTAAAATTTATCTTAACATTTTTATTTAAAAATTTAAATTTAAAATAATGGAAAAAAAATTAAAATGTGCCACAAAATTTATTTTTTATTTTTATCATTTTAAATTTGATTTTGTTTAAGAAATTAAAAATTAAATTAAAAACTAAATTTAAAATTTGGGGGACGCCTGTGCACTCATGCAAAATTTTTTCTTTTTAATTTTATTTTTTAAAAATTAATAATAATATAATTCTAAATATAATTAAAATATAATTTATTTTTATTTTTCATTTTCATTTTAATTTTATATATAAATTTAAATTTAAAATAAAAAAATTTAAAATTAGTCAAATAAGTGCACAGGCGTGAAAAAGTGCAAGGGCATGCATGCTCAATAAAAATTAATAATAACATAATTTAATTATAATTATTTTTAAAAATAAATTTTAAAAAATTGCATAAGTACATGGACGTGAGTTAAGTGCACGATCGTGCATGCTCCGTAAAATTTAATAATAACATGATTATAATTATAATTATAATTTAATTTATTATATAAATCTTAATTTTATTTAAAAATTTATATTTAAAATTAAATTTGTCAAATAAGTGCACAGGCGTGAGTTAAGTAAACGACCATGCATGCACCATAAAAATTAATAATAACATAAATTAATTATGTTAAAAAATAAAATTTTAAAAAATATTGCGTAAGTGCATGGGCGTGAGTTTAGTGCACAGCCTGCATGCTCTATAAAAATTAATAATAACATAATTATAATTAAATTTAAAATTTAATTTGTATTTATATTTTGATTTAAATCTTAATTTTATTTAAAAATTTAAATTTAAAATCAAAATTTGTCAAATAAGTGCACGCCGTGCATACTCCATAAGAATTAATAATAACATAATTTAATTATAATTATGTTATTATTAATTTTGTTAAAAAATTGCCTAAGTGCATAATAGGTTGTCAAACTACCAAAAATAAAAAAAAGTATTTCCAACTCTCCAAAAACTAGGTAGCTAGTGGTGAATCAAGTCAAATCCGTAGGGAATTAATGCAAAGTTACTCAAATGCTCAAAAAATAATAGATTAAAGAATTGATATTGTAGGAAATGTAAATAAAAATAAAAGCAATTCAGAAAATTAAAAGAGAGCTACAGTGACAGATATGACATAAATATGTCGTATTGGCACAAAACAGGTCTGAACAGCAAATAACAAAATAAAACGAGATTAAAACAAAATGGGTGAAAACCTAGCCAAGATACTCTTCAATTCAGCTTGAAAATTCGATTATAGACATCATAAGATAAATTAGACAATTCAGATAGATCAAGTTATAGCCAAAGGTGACGCACTCATTAACCAATCTTTTCTTACTTTGTCGGTAACTCCGGAAAATGCCCTGATAAGTTACTTCCCTAATCTAAAGACAACCCCCGGGAAACGCCCTGGCAAGATTAATCTCTAGTTGCAGTAAGAATTAAAAAAAAAGACCCTTGTCCTAACCAATAAATTCGGAAACACCATAATCTATTAAGTCAAATTATTTAATTCCATCAATTTTACCACCAACATACATCATTTGCAAGAGAAAACCAATTCGCTACTTTGATAGAATAATATCTATGACAATACTATCCTATTCAGCAATTTATCACTTAATCAATCACACAACTCGTGACATTGCATAATAAACTAAGCAATAATAAATCCGGTTCAAGCACAGAAATTAAATAAATATCTGAATTGCATAAATATATAAAAACATAGTTTCACAAATTATCTATGACTGAATATCCAAGCACCCTGACTAGAAAAAAGGTTTAGTTGTTCATAGCTAATATGAGAGCACAAGATACCATATAAAATAAAGACTGCAATAACAATGGTGGCTGGCAGTTAAATGCTGAAAACAAGAGAAGGAAGAGAGGAACACCCCCCATTTTCTTCTGCCAAAAGGTATTTATATCATTTCCAATTCATAACCTAGCCAAAATTAGGAGAGATTTCGTAATTAATCTTCAAGTAGGACTCTTCATTCTAGTTTCTCAACTTGTATTTTGCGTCTCTAACAAAGATCCAACCCAAAATAGATGACAATTGGCCTTTAAAACTCGTCCATAAATTCTGCCCAGTTCTTGCCTTATACAACATGGTCATGTCATATCTGCCTTCAACATATTTTGTGCTACACATCAACTGTCCAATACGACATGGTCATGTCGTATCTGTTTTCAGCATGTAGCTTCTCCAAAACAGACTAAATCTTTTGCATTACAACTCCAATCCCCACTTTGGTCTCCTACACACATAACAAACACAAAAGCATACAAATAATAAACAAATACATACAAAATGAATGCAAATTATCCTAGAAACCATGCACGAAATGCAACCTATCAGTGTACGAGCATGAGTTAAGTGCACGACCGTGCTTGCTCCATAAAAATTAATAATATCATAATTATAATTATAATTTAATTTATCATTTTCATTTAAATCTTAATTTCATTTAAAAATTTTAAATTTAAAAGAAAAAACAATAATTAAAGTTAAAATTTATCAAATAAGTGCATAGGCGTGAGTGAGTTAAGTGCACGGCGTGCATGCCCTAAAAAATTAATAGTAACATAATTACAATTATAATTTTTAATTAAAAATAAATTAAAATTTGTAAAGCTCGACTGTGCGTGTTCCATAGGAGAGAGAAGAAAGCAACACATTCGTGGCTTAGATATAGCTAACAAGATAGCGTATTCTAAGCTAGATCAGAGGAGTGAGTGAGTGCATCTTTAAATTTTTTTAATAAAAACGACATTGTTTTTATATTAAACAAAATAAGACAAATAAACTTAGATGGAAGATCTGGTCCCCTTTTCATTATGATCATTAGTCTTTGATGTATTTATCGATTGCGTTATTTTCTCACGCCATGTGCTCTGTCACATTCAAAAGCACCTTTTTCTTGTCTAAGGTTACACACACCGTGATATCCCCTTTTTTCAAACCTCCATTTTGTAGATTTGGCTTCTTTTTGGTCCGATCCTTTGCTTTTTTTTCATTTAGTTCAACAATCCATGGCGTAAGGGAAAAAAATTTAACATTATTGGTGTCCCAAGCCTGGATTCTTCTCCAAAAGTTGCTCAAAGGTAAGGCCGTGAGCAAAAGTGATCAGCTCCCCCTTCTTGAGTTGGATTAAATGTATATTTTGAACCTCAACATAATATAATACAATTACGTCTTAAAGTTTTGAAACATTTAAATTAAAATTTGAAAATCCAAAACGTTCAAAATAAATTTTAAGTAACTAATAAATTTAACAGAATTAACTCCCTATTAGATATCAGCAATTTTATATATATTTTTTTAACAAAAGTTGAGTCTTATCTCAGTGACTTTTATTTTGTAACAAAAAGTCGGTTACATTCTATCTGAAAGCTACAAAAGTAAGTTACTCACTACCATCCAATTAGCTAGCCTTTTTAGTTAATTTTTAAAAAGCTAATTACGTGACAACATATTTCACTTCCTATTTAAAAAATAAAAATAATATTATATCAATATTGACATTACATTTAATTAAAATATTTATTTTAATTATTTTATCAAATTCACGATTTTATTTTAATTATTTTAACACAATTTACTGGGCAATGATATGACACTGTTAAAGAACAATTTTATAAAAAAGTTGGTAAGAATATGATGAATATTATATGATAAACTTTTAATGCTATAATATTTTCAGTAATTTAAAAGAATAAAAATAAATTTTGAAATAAATAAAAATTATAAAAGAGATATATATATTTTTATCTTTACTAATTTGTTTTGTACAACATAAATAAAAAAGATTTATTTAATTAATATTTTTAAGAGAATAAATGAGTGAGTTTTATTTATTACTTTTGAACTTTATTAAAAGTAAAGACTTTTGTCCTCAATAGAATAGACTCGACGTGATCTGTCTTTGATTTAGTTTGGAGAAGTGATACAGTGTAGATGAGCACAAGTACACACCAACAATTACCATTTATTTTTCCTTTGAGTTGGTGTTCCTTACGATCTAAAGTCAAACGTACGAGTTTTGAATATTTGATAGGAGACCAGATTTGAGTACATGTAAAAACCTGCGCTGGAGAAGAAATGCCACCAGAAAAGGCCCAAACTGGGGGCAGGGTGTGCCCACACACACCCTTAATTGGTAGCTATTAAACCCTAACAACTTTTACTTGAGACTTAAATTTAAGTAACTAAAAATTAAATCAATAAAATAAGAGATTTAAAATATAAAAGATTTAATTAGTATTAAGTTTTCATAAAATTAATTAAAAATTAAATAAAATTTAAGAATTTGAAATATGACTGTAAGAGATTATCGTTATCTATTAAAGAATTTAAAGTTTAATTGAAAAAAGAAATTATTAAATATTAATTAATTAATTAATTAATTTGAGTCTATAAGAATTTATTAATTTATAACAATTTATCAATTAATTAATGAACTAATTAATTTTTAATAATAAGAGTTATTATAGTAAATTCTGAAAATTGAAAACGAAACTGAAAAATTAAACAGTTCAAAGATTTTACAATTAAACCAGTTGAATTAGTTAGTTTTTTAATACGAGATAAATTAGCATTAACAAATACCACAGTGTTCTCTCATTCGTCTTGTCTCTCTTAACTCCATAGTTGCTAAGCATGCATTGGGACGTCATCTCTTGTCAATAATTTTTGGTGCTTTTAGGTTGGTGTTAGTGGTTTGTATTTTGCCCATTCTACTTATCACAGTGTAAAAGTGATCGTATGGCAAGAAAAGATGAAAATAATAACATAAGAAGGTGTTTAACAAAATTCGATTATGACATACCTACATCTTGAAGACGAGGAGGGAAAAATTATCTTTTTTTACTATTGAATGATAATGATGATTTATATGTTTTGATTTATCTAACTAGGTTTATAAAATATATTTATATGTAAATTTTATCTGATATATTTTTACACAATTTACTCCTTATTAAACTTAATTTAATTATGATTATAATAAGATTTAAAATTCTTTCAAGTAAAGCAGATTGTTACGACCATGGTTTGATATATGATCGTGTCCTATGTCGTATAACTCATTGTATTTATCTGCACATAAATGTATTGGTACATTCATGTTTTAAGTTGTGTCCTTTAAAAGATCTCCCGTCACACCCATATACCCATACTCTAACCATGTTTTTGGTTATATTTTTACCTTAAAATTTTCAAAGTTGAACACACTTTGACACTTCCTAAAATTTTCTAAGAAATGTTTGTTTTCTTTTATAAACTTTCTAATATTAGATGCCCATACATATGAGCAATACACAACATATACAAATGTAATGAAGACAAAGTAGATATATTGATGAAAAGATAAAAGGTGATGGATGTAAAAATAAGAGAATAAAGTTGTTGACAATCTTGTTGAAAGTAGCAAATCTAATTTGTCCAATATTGAAAGGTAATGAGCTTTCTTTAAGGGTTTTTTCTTTTAATTATATGTTTATTTGAATTTATATTAACTTATAATCCAGGTTAGCATAATCATCAAAGTTTGATTATGCATCGACTACAAATAATTGAATTAAAATAAAAAGAAAAGTGGAATTAAGGTAATGCATAATTAAGGATAAATTATTTGTAACTTCTAAGAAGTACTCTTTATGTTGTCAAAGTGACCTTCGGTATTTTCTAGGACATTTGTATTTCTTAAAAAACCTCTTTGTATTTTCAATGACTAGAAATCAATATACCTTTCTATAGAAATTTTGTTTAACTATTATAAATAGGCTTGATTTACTAATGAAGTGGTTAGTTAGGAAAATACAAATTCTAAGATCACAAAACATTTAGTAATAGCATAGCACTGTATTTCCAAAATTACTTTTCTCAAATTGAATCTTCATTTCGATGGAAAATGTTATGATTACTAAGTTCCCAAATGGAGATAATATTCATCTGACAAGACTTTTGGGATGGTATAGAGAGTAGTTATGTAAAGTTACCTCAAGAAGGGAGGAAGTTTAGAATTATATTTAGAGGTAGAGATAAAATAATTAATAAAGAATGTAAAAAAATGCATAAAACTTGAGAATCATTCAGCAAAGTGTGACTAAGCCAATTTATCCTAGGATTTTGAGGATGCAAAAGGCAAAAGAGGCATGGGATGTTTTGAAGAGAGAATTCTAGGATCTAATGCAAATTTTATGGTCAAGCTTCAAACATTTTTAAGAGATTTTGATAATGTAGAAATGAAAAAGTTTGAGAAGGTTTGACAATTTTTTTTCTCAAAAGCCTTAGAGATTGTCAATCAAATAAGAAGTTATAGAGATATAATTGAAGAAACGAGAATAGTCTAAAAGATTTTGAGAAATGTACCATAATAAATATTGCCATATAGTTGCAACCATTGAAGAGTCAAAAAGACTTGTTCTAGTTTTCTATGTATAAGTTTATGGAATCACTAGAAGCATATGAGCATAAGATACTTAAGTTTAAAAAGAAAACTTTAAAGTAAGTATCCTAGTCTAAAATTACCTTGTCTGTTAAGAATTCCAATAAAGGAGACTAAAGGAAGAAATAGGAATCATTATCTATAAAAGTCCAATATGGTAAAAGTCATGAAAATCATAAAAGTCATGAAAATCAAAAGGGTGGCAACCAAAACGATAAAAGTGACCATGGTTGCATCATTTTCAAAAAATCTAATCAAGATTTTTAATTTTTTTATTTCATATGCAAGAAGACTAAATCTCAAATCACTCTCTAAGAGATTTGTTGCTATTAAGATAAAAATGTTAAAAAGGAAAATGTTAAAGAAGTAGCTACTTCTCAATAGAAAATGAAGTCACATTTTTTGGTATGAATACTATACAACAAAACTAAAATATCAAGTAAGTTGGTGGAAGTAGTAAAAACATGATAGGAGATCAAGAAGCATTTAAACAATTTAATTAAAATTTTTCTTTTCAAGTAGAAATTGGTAAGATCGTAAAAGCTAAAGGAAAATGTGTCGTTAGGATCTAATCCAAGTACGATAGTAAAAATTTTATATATGATGTGTTATATGCTTTCAATATTGCTAATAATTTGTTAAGTATTGAATATATGCTAAAGAAGTGTTACCAAAAAAATGTTTTATAATAATTTATACATTATCATTGATAAGAAAAATAAGCAAATCATTGTAGGAAAAAAAAGGCTCTCTGACAATGTTTTTCCAATTTTTTTAAAGACAAATTAGAATTTAGTTTTAAGAAGTGAAGAAGTTAATGAAACCATTCTCTATCATTTATAGGATAGACATCTCAATTATCAAGTGATACAACTTTTTAAAAGGAAGAACATGGTGATCGACTTATCTAAAATTGGAGAAATTAGCAAAGTTCCTAACAATTACATTTATGGCAAAAAACGTCATCTTCCATTTTCCAAACCTTTATGAAGAGCACGTACCCCTTTAGAATGAGTACTAATATTTAGGGACCGT